>APFE030402225.1:11605-69970 GCA_000404065.3 Pinus taeda
GGGATGAATGGAAGAAGGACGAAGAAGTGTGGCCACTCATTCAAAAGTTGTAGAAGATCCCAATTCAAACAATATTGCTAGAACTTGAAGAGGAAGGAAAAATCATATTGGAACCTGGAGCAATCACATAAACAAGAACTGACAGCTATGAAATCGATCAATTTCAGAGTATCTCATCTAGTGGAAGAACTTACCCGCTGAAGATTCCAATTGGGAGGACAAGAATTTTATATAGAACCATCAAGAACTACTCAAGTGTTGAGGACAACACTTTTTGAAGGAGAAGGGCATGTTAGGTCCCTATACTACTAGTGTAACCCCTTATTGTTATTATTACAACCCCCTTGTTATAATGTTGTACCCATGTAGTCCCCATATTGTTACTATTGTGCCCCATAGAAGCCCACTATTGTTATTATTATTATTATGTCGGCTCTGATTATATTACGACCCCTTAGACTCCTATATATAGAAATGAGGTCTTGTCATTTGTATCATCGAAGAATTGTCCATTTGTGTAATGTAAAGGAGGTTTCCCCCTTTAAGAGGCTGAATTCTAAGGCGTTGATCTATGTTTTCTATCTTTTTGTGAGCTGATTTCATAACATAGTAATTTTTATTTATTGAGAAGACAAAATCCTTCTTGGACATGTAGGAACCACCAAACATTACATCACAAACATTAAAAAGTGCTACATTGACTTACACTTGATTGAAAAGGACCTTTAATAGCAAATTCAAGCCTACATTGTTCATTAACTTTTGACTCTATATCATTGTTGATCCATCCCAAGGGATATGGATGAGGACGATGATGCACCTCTAAGCCAATATTATTTACTAGGTCCTCTACAATGAGGTTGACATCCAAACTTAGACTGAAGTGAGCATCTACCTTGTGGTTCTTGATTTGAATATTTCCATGGAACAAATTTGTCTCTTCTTCTCCTTGTTATGATGGAGGTTAATGAGGTCCACAACCATTTGTAGTGTTCTATAAAAAATGTTCTCATTCATATATGTATTTCATTCTATTTCATTTCCCACTTCCATGCCTAGGATTTTATTATTGAATTGCTTACACTTGTAATTATTGGGGCTTGACAATAGTTGTAGCTTCCAAAAAAATTATTTAGTGTTACCATCAATATTACGATGGTCACAATGGTTATTGGGGTCCTCAAACATGTGCAATAGTGATAATATTTTTATTTTCGCTTTCCTCGTATTTATATCCTTCTTAGAGATTCCTTTTTTTTTCATGACTCTTTAGGCCACTCCTTTGCCACTTCGTATTATCAAAATAATTAAACCAATTTTGCATGAAGGCCTCATATATAGTATTGGGGTTAAACAACATGACTTTCCTCATGTTATTATGAAGGTCACTTGGATTTTACAACCACATCCACATCTAGGTTCTCATAAGAGGTCATGACTTTCCTCGTGTTATTATGAAGGTCACTTGGATTTTACAACCACATCTAGGTTCTCATAAGAGGTCGTCAAGTAAATTGGTTTCTTTTGTAACCTTTAATGTACTCTTATACATGTTGCACGCACGTGTGTGTGTGTGTGTGTATTTTGCATTGCAAATGAATCAGTGTATCCTAGGTCGATCTTCTTTGGAACTATTCGTTGATAGGGTTCTTAGATGAATTTTCTTGAATTGTGTTTCCAATAATCATTTTGGTTTTTTAAAGTTATTTCTTTCTTTAAACTCTATTAAATGGTGATAGGTTGGTTGCTCACACAATAACTACTAACATGTCTAAAACTAAAAATAAGTGTTTAATAAGTAGAGTCAAAAGGTATATTTTTGAACAATAACCAATAACCTATGACCCATCTAGCCGCAAAAGGAGGTTGCAGTGTTCCTTAACTGTTGGACTTGAAACATAAAATAACCATATAGAGAGTATAAATGTAGAAAAGAGAGAAACAAGATCAAATATGTGAAAGATACTCTTGGTATTAATGATTACCAAAGGGAAGAAATTAACTTTCTCTTGCCTATTTAGATGGGGAGACCTTCATTGAGTAGAGCTCCAAATACTGCAATACTAAACAAAATCATTATGTAGCCTCATATCTCTTTAAATAAAGTCACAATCACTAAACCCTAACTACTTATGGTCCCATCATACATCAATTGACTAATTACTAAGTAACCTAAAGTAGGGATGTTAGGGTGAGACCCTAACATGCCCCCCTTTCACAAACAATATTTTCCTCGTGGCTAGAGGTGGGTAAATTGTTGTAGAACTTTGGCACTAGTTTATAGTGGATTTTATATTTGAGGGATGTTTATTTATAAGGTCTAAGGAAAAGAAGCACTTGATCCCCTTCTACAACAAAATGCTCTAATTCATCTTGGTTAACTTGATGCTTCTTTCTATTTTGAGTCGTAACCAAATTGTCCTTGGGTGTGTGAAGAATGGCTTTTCTGATATGAAGTGTGCAATCTAGTACATGAACATCTAAGGTTCCTCCTAAATAGGAAGCCACCGACATGGGTTTTTGTGCCACGATTTTGGAAAGGGAAGCCACTTTTCCCATTGATGTGGCTTTCAAGAAGTGAAGCACTGCAAGCAGGGTATTAAGCACTTGTTGACCACTTTTGTGTGACGATATGTTTGGCGATGATCATAAAACTCATTTTTAGTTTAGTACCCGAAGTTTAAACAAATATTGCCAAAATTTGTTGTTGAATGTGGGATCCTGATCCAAGAAAATGGAAGTAGGCATACCATGTAACTTAAAAGTATAATTCATGAAGATTTGGGTCACCGAGAAAGTCATAAATGGGTATGACAAGGCATAAAAATGAGCATATATAGAAATATGGTCAACTACTATCATGATCATTGATTCCTTACTATATCTTTGAAGACACTCTAGAGGATCCACAAAGATTCCAATCCACATATATGTTGGGAGTGATAGTGGTTGTAATGCCCTTGGCATCTTCACCATCTCACCCTTATTTCTCTAGAAAGTGTCACACACCACTACAAAATTGTGGATGTCTATTTTCATGCCTTTCCAAAAGAGAAAGTGATTAGTTTGATCATAGGTTTTATGAAATCCAATGTGACCCATTATAAATGATGAGTGCAACTCCTCTAAAAACCTTTGTTTTAAGGAAAATTTCCGTAGCAAAACAAAGTGCCCTTTCTATCTTAATGTATCTTATTGCCATGTATGCCCTTTGGGAGGGTTGGGATATGCTTGAAGCCTTCAAATGAGTTGAACCATTATGTCATTTACCAACCATTCTTGATGGGTCTCATCAAGCCAACCAAGCGCAAGTATGAGGCAAAGAAGGATCAATCCTCCTCAAATTTCCTTGATGAAACATAAGCCACCACATTTTCTTTACCTTTCTTATAAATGATATCATAATCATAGGCAAGAGAAAAAATATCTACAAGATTTTTCATAGACACGGGAGTACAATATTAGCAAATATTCCTCCATTATACTATCTCTGACGTTTTGAGGAGTTACCGGAGCTAGAGGCTCTTCTACTTCCATCTTGGTTTCCTAAAAGGACAAAGGCTCCTTAATCATCAACCCAAATCCTACCCATGCCAAGTACATATTATGTAGAAAAAATGAACCAAGGAACCAACTTCAAAGGTCAATCATTCAAAGGTAAATAAATTGTTCACAACCTTTAAAGAATTTGTAGTCATTTGTTGTTTTAATGGATTTTTGTGTTCATTTGAATCGCATTTTCATAAAAAATGGTCAAAACAATATGACCTACTATTGTGTTCCAAAGGTCTTTTCATATTTTAGTTCTATACCTATGATTATTATGTAGAAATCTTCAAGAGAGCCCCTGGTTTTGTGGAAGAGTAAGTTTATTCCTTGCTCCTTAGTTCCTAGATTTTGAGACCCCGTCTATGATAGTTTCTAAAATTCCTATTTGGGTTCAATTGTTGAATATGCATCCTCCCTTTTAAAATCCTCTAATTTTAAAATATATTGGAAATACATTTGGTGGATTCTTAAAAGTAGAACTTGAACAACCTAACAAGGTCTTTACCTTATGCTTGGGTCTACATAAAAATTGATGTTAGTAAAGGGATCCTAGACATAATGGTTTTAAAAATGAGAAAATTTAAATGGACATAATCTTTAGACTATGAAAACATGGTAGTCAATGTTGGCTTTCTCATCAAACATGGAAATTGTAGGAAACATGTCCTTGAGAAAGAATTCTCCCAACAAAGAAAAAAGGTCAAATCCTTTACTAAACTTAAAAGTTGGTATCCCTATGAGTCTCCACTACAAGAAGATGAATATGATGAGAGCCTTGAAGATTTCTCAACTGATGAAAAATATATAAATGAAGGAACATAACTAAAGATTAGAGATAAAGATCATAATTTGAATGATAATGAAGAAGGGGTGCCTCTAGAGGATATCTCATCTCAAGAAATAATTGATTTTGAAGTTCTAATTGGAAGGTTGAGGAGAGACCATAATTATGAAAATTTAGATATTGATAAGGAATAACCATTACTTGACAATTTTGATGCTCCAAATTCTATCCTTCAAGTGATGGTAAAGGGACATTCTTGTGGATGTTGGTTAGAGGTAAAAAAGAGGGGGGAAGGGGGTGGGGGAGGCAGACTTACTTGGTGTAATGCCCCACATGATCATTTAATAAAGAAATAAATATAATAATCCCAATAAATGGAATATATATATATCTTTATAATATATACTATATATATATATTATCATATTTACCACACACGAATAAAATTGGTATAATAAGTAAATAATTATTTAATGGAAAACTAATTAAAGCTAAATTAAGACAAAGATAAAGATAAAAATAAAAACATATAATCACAAGTTGATCATGTGCATTTAGTTTTTCCTTACCATTTTAGACAATGGATTTCTCATAGCCAAGTTTCTCAACGCTCATTTCTCATGTAGAATGTTGTACATTATCAATCAATGGTTTTAATTTTCTCTATGTAATTTCAATGTATTATATTAGTAGATAGGGCCACACTTGGTTGCTAATTCTATTTTTTATTTTTTATTATTCTTTTGTTAAGACACTATGGCTATATTTAGACATATACATGTTTTTCAATGAAAATATAATGTATTTGTCATGTATGAATGGTAGTAGACAATGTTTTTACTCTTTTCCTTTAATCTTCTTTGTTAGACAATATATGTTTTTATTTAAATAAAAATAAAAATATAAGTTTATTTTCTTGGAAAAAAGTTATTGCTAAGGAATCAAGGTTGTAAATTTAACCTAGGTGAACATATTAGGCTTTGGATGTTTTTTTCTCAATAGAACGGGTAGCAATTTTCATTAATAAAGCTAGAAATGGGCCAGGTCCCTTATAGTCATGGAGAGCTCACTCTTGGAATTGTTCAGCAGATTAATAAGAAGAGAGACCCTATTGCTACCTATATTATTCACATATATACTCTTTACATATTTTATAATGTAAATCTTCTAAAAAACTCCACAATACACTACTGTTCGACAAAACATAGATTTAAAAAGAAAAAGATAGTTGCTACCTGTAACTTCCAGGGTTGACTTCTCCCAAAGCCTCTTCAGGAGGCATATCCGGTTCCTCGTTTTCGCCTGCCCCAAGATCTAAGCCACAGATTGCAGCACCAACGTAACCCTCTACTGGAGGAGCAGATCCATCGCCGAAACTGAAAAATTATTTCAGCACATCCATGGTGGTTGTCTCCACCTGCACTTCAATATTCTACACCTTATATATTAAGTTTATAACACCTATATTCAGGAGTTCCATGGATTTTTGGAGCACTTCCATATCCTTTCCGAGAACAAACAGTTGAGTAGAGATGACAACCATATTTTCATTAATTTCCTTCACAATTTCCTTGACAACTTGCTTACAAGAACTATCAACTATATCCCCTATACTCCCACTACGCCTAGACTCCATTGTGTCATTGCCACTTCTGTTGCTCGCTAAGGCCATTTTCTTGGATATTCTCCCCTGCATTAGAGATATATGATGGTTAATTTGCCTCAACCTGTAGCTATAAATAAGTGTCTGGTCCTTCCTGACATTCCTTCCAATCTTTTCAACCTTAAATGAATATCGTCTATTCAACATTGCAAAGCCACTTTCCTCCCTCTCCATCACCTCCAAATCCTGATTGAATTGAAATGCGATGGTACTATACCTTCCCTCAATTGAAGTCATATTTATTAATCAGGAGAATAACCAAGGATAGAATTCCCACTTGTCATGGTTCATGGCCACCTTTCTACTGTATTCCCACCTGTGCATTAACTTCCAACCTACCTCCCCTCTCCCGATGCTCTCCATTGAATCCTCAGAATGTTGTCAATTGTAATTGCCTGCATATTCGTATGAGGTCCCATACTCCAGCTGTACTCGAAAGGGATTGCGTTATATAACAACTTTATGGGATATGACATATATCACTTATGTTGTTAATTCTTATGGATCCTTGCTCTAACTCCAGTCCAACGTTGGCTTGAGCATCCACCAATTGATTGTTGGCTCTTTTAACGCATAAATTTTTCAATTTTTCAATTTTTCTAAGGAGATACATTATCCTTATGAGTATTTGAGAGGTTCCAGACTCAATGAGGTTCTCATGCTTGGAAAGACTCAAACATTTTTGGATAACAACCATTGAATCACCAATAATGATCAAATTCTTGATGCCCTTAGAGACGCTGATTTTCAAGCCTTGCTAGAGAGAGAGTGCTTCAACTTGATTGTTCATGTCTTTTCTGAGTCCCCTTGCAAACTTTAATTCACTCTTTTATTCGAGGTTTAAAAGCACCCCTCCCGCTCTAGCCTCCCCGAATTAGGTTTTGGATGTTGTGGAATAATTAGTGTATTGTGAACACTTTAGTTAATATAGTGAGATAGAGAGAGGTGTGAATCTTAGTTAGGCTAGTTTCTTGATTAAGGGTTTGTGAAGTAAATCTTGGGTATTCTTTATGAATGCATCATTGTTATTCTTATGTTTTAGATTTGGTTACTATTACTTTTCTTAGACAGGTTTATCAAAATCTTCATAAAATTAGTGGAATTAATAGCATAAAAACTTACAACAAAAAGCACTATATTCAAGTCTTAATAGAAAATTATTTCACTAAAACAATCACTCAAGTCCCTAGAGAGTATTATTTCCATCATCTTTGTTGTTAGATCCTATCAAAGCAACAAATGGAAATGAAATTTAGATGTTATTTGATAAACTAGTAATGTTTTGGTAAAACTTGTACTACACCCTTTGCTTATCCACCTCTTCACTTTTTAAAGTGACTTGAAATATAACTAGGAGATATGAAATAGTTGGACTAATTTTAATATATTAAACATTTTTAGGGTGTATGAAAGGCTAAAGGTCAACAATAAAATAAACATCTCCAAGTTTTACAACATTGGGTAAACTCAAAGTGGGGAATCACACTTACCACAAATTAATGTACACAAATATTATAAGCCATAACCTTGCAAATCTTTCCTCACCTTATGGCTCACAAGCGTGCCCCATGTATATGGCACTTTGTGATTGTCTTTTTAAAATAAAAGTGAGTTTTATAAAAGGAAACACAATAACATTATTTCAATTCTTCACCATCAATATGTGAGACCATAATATGCATAACCATAACCCTCATTACAACCAAAACATGTGTTGTTACGCATAGACATCTATCATCATAAAACCATGAAGAAACAATGTTTTCATAAGGTAACCATGAATCAATAAAAAAAAATGTACATTTCATAACATATGTGCATGCCAAATAAATATATGATGAAATTATGCTATGTTGCTTATATAGAAAAAATGGGACCTAGTCAATTCATATCCACAAAATAATAAATACTCTTGTTTATACATCTTGAAATGTACCTCATAAGTCTAGAAATAGTAATGTTGAATGTTAAGTCCAATACCAACATAGCAGAAAAATGAAAATTGATGAAATGTAGGGTCACAAAAAATATGCTCTAGAATGAGAGGATGATGATGGCATACTACATATAGGGGTAGATTCCAAATTATGTAGAAAATCATGTAGATTCACAATCTCATGCAATTTACTAAAGCATAGGACAAGATTTTACTTCTACTTTCAACTAGCAGAAGCCAATAGATCGATGAAAACAATATGAGAAGATAAATTAATGGCACATAAGACAAGATGTATTTGGGGAAAGCCACTGCTTAAAATCCCGCTATCTATATTCCATATATCAGAAAGATGAGTGAAGATACAAACCTTGTTCCCACTAGAACAATTCTGCACAAGTATACTCAACTCTCTAAGCTCACAAGCAAGCTCTTAGCCAACACTTAGCCAATTCTGCAACTCTCCAAGCCCCTGATCTCTTGTGTAATTCCTAGGATGAATAGCCTGTATTTGAAGGGAATTCATGCTTCCAAAACTACGCAATCTAAACATAGGATCAATCTCTAATGATGCATGATATTTACACTAGTAAATAATGCAACTGATAGTACACTGTCCCTGCACTCTAGTCTCAACTTGGTAGTTCTCAGAACCAGCATGCATGAGTTTTTGATGAGGGAATTTTCAGTTAACTAGAGTGACACTTGTGGATGCACTAGTGCACCAACTGCCTATTAACTCTCTAATAGTTCTTCATACAGTTTGGAACTAATTTAACTGAACTTAACTTAGTAAACTGAGTGATCTATTTTCCAACTCAATTTAAACTCGTACTGGACCCCTAAAAATTAGGGAGAACATATACATGACTACAAAATGAATTCCAACTCAAAATTCCTAAGTTAATTAAACTTAATTAATTATTTAGAAGTTGCTATGAGAATAGAATTTGATTTTAATTCTCGGTTTAATTCGACGACAAATTAAACTGGAATTTCTTGTTGCCATTTCTTAACACTCCCTCTCAACAAGAAAGGGATTATCAGCTACCTCGATCCTATCTTTGTGAAACTTGAATTTACATCTTGACAATGCCTTTGTAAAAATGTCAGCATCTTGCTCCTCTGTGGAAATGCACTCTAACAACATAATCCTCCTCAATACATAATCTCTGAGATGATGATATCGAATATCAATATGCTTGGACCGATCATGAAAAAATAGATTTTTAGAGAGTTTGATACAACTCTGATTATCGTAGTGAATCACAGTTGGATCCATCTGCTAACCAAACAACCCAACCAAGATCTTCCTCATCCAGATGGCCTCACATGTTGTCTGACTCGCAACCATGTACTCTGCCTCTGTCGAACTGAGTGCAACCGATCTTTGTTTCCTGCTGTACCAAGAAATTGTCACTGACCCAATACTGAAGATCCCTCCTAATGTGCTCTTCCTGTTAGATGGACTCCTTGCCCAATTTGCATCGGTGAATCCTTGAAGCTTCACTCCCTCTGCTTGTCTGTACTATAATCCATACTGAGAAGTGCCCCTGAGTTATCTCAACACATGACTTGTCACCTTCCAATACAACTTGGTAGGCCTGACCATCGCTTGACTAAGCTGGTTAACTGCATAGCACATATTCGTTCATGTGTTCACCAAGTACATGAGTGAACCCATAAGCTGCCTGTAAACAATAGCTTCCACTACTTCCCCTGAAGTAGCATCATCCTTCCTCCAGTTACCTGCAAGAGGAGTCTCCATGGGTTTGTTGCTCTCCATACAGAATCTTCTAAGTATCTCATTGGCATACTTGCCCTGAGACACAAACAACTCGCCATCTCCCTGCCACACCTCCATGCCAAGAAAGTAATGCATGAGCCCCATGTCCTTCATATCAAACTCTTTTGCAAGGTCCTCCTTGCAAGGCTTGATCAACTGATCATCACCTGTCAATATGAGATCATCAACATAAAGTACAATGATCAACAATTTACCTTCCACCACTATGTGGTACAGGTTTTCATCTACTTCACTCTTCGTGAAGCCCAACCTGGTGAAGTAGTTATCTATCTTGGTGTACCAAGCATGGGGTTCTTTCTTTAGCCCATACAATGCTCTCTTGAACTAGCACACATGCGACTCACGGTCAAAGGTCTCAAAACCTTTAGGCTGCTCTATGTACACCTCTTCCTCAATCATGTCATTAAGGAAGGTTATCTTCACATCCATCTGATGTATCTTCCAACTCATCTGTGTTGATAGTGCCAATATAGATCTGATTGATGAGTACCTTGCAACAGAAGCAAAGGTCTCATCATAGTCAATCCCCTCTACCTGTGAAAAGCCACAGGTTGCAAATCTAGCCTTATACTTCTCTACACTACCATCTGGAGATTTATTTACCTTGTAAAGCCAATAGGAGCTCACCACTGACTTGTCCTCCGGTCTCGGGACCACATCCCAAACACTGTTACGAACCATGGAATCATAATCCTCCACCATGGCATCAACCCAAACCGGCTGTTGCACTGCTTCCTCAAAGGAATATGGCTATGTCACAACACATTCACCCATAAGATCCATGTATCCAGTGCACCTCTTAGGTGACCTCCTCTTCCTGTGCTGAGAAGTGGGTGCTCCCACGTTCTCTCGTGCATCATCCAACAATTTGTCAGCCTCTCTGGTGCGCTTTCTTCCCTCTCTAGAAGACTATGCCTGAGTGGATGTCTCCACTCTCGGATCCTCTACATGTGGCTGCTCCACATCAATCTGATGCTACTCAATCTTAGAAGCTAAAATATCCTCATCCACATGTAGCTCAAGCTCCCTCTCAAGGGAAACTTGCATGGCCTTCTCCTCATCGAATCTAACATCCCTGCGAACTACTGTCATCCTGCTGGTCGGCGAGTACACCCAATAGTTGTGAGGTGTATGAGTGTACCCCACAAATATCCCCAACTCTGTTGTCGGTTCAAGCTTCTTGCTTGCATCTTTGGTCACATGGCAATATACCAATGACCCAAAAATTCTGACGTGACCAATATCTGGCCTCTTACCGGAATAAGCCTCCTTTGGTGTCTTCATCTCAAGTATCTGATGTGGGCTACGATTATGAACATAAATCACTGTGTTGCATGCCTCAACCCACAAGTGTAGTGGTAGGCCATGATCATGCAACATCGCCCTAACTACCCCTACTATGCTTATGTTATTCCTCTTGGTCACCCCATTCCGCAGAGGGTTATGGGGTGTCATCAACTCTCCTTTAATCCCTTCCACTGCACAAAAGTTCTTAAAATCATCTGAGACATACTCACCACCATTATCACTCCATAAAGCATTAACATTCTTTCTCAACTCTTTCTCCACCAATGCTTTAAACCACAAAAATTTGTGAAAGTTTGATCATTTTTCTGCATGAAAAATATCCAACATTTATGAGAATAGTCAACAAAAAATATAACATAATCTCTGTGTTTAGCCGTGGATGCTGTCAATAATGGTGCACACACATCTGAATGAACTCACTCTAGAATAGCCTCTGCTCAGCTGTCTCTATCGTGAAAGGAAGACTTGGTGTATTTTCCCACAATACATCCCTTGCTTTTATCAACTTGCTCAACCGTACCTTTGGGAAGATTGGTAGAGATCTGCTGCAATATCTTTAAAGCCCCATGATGCAAGTGACCTGATTGTCTGTGCCACAACTTGCCAATGTCTCGGCTCTGCACCCTTTCTACTTTTGTACTCAAAGCAGCACACTCCTCTACCTCCAGCTTATAGAGATTCTTCACACGAATCCCTATATTATTTACTCTACTCGTGGCTATGTGTCGAAGGAACGCCTTTCCTTTCAAGAAGATTACATCATAGCCTCTATCCTCAAGCATGGAAACATATACCAAGTTCTTCTTCAGCCCAGGCACATACATAACATTCTTCAAGGTGAGTGGAGCCCCATTCTCCCTCTAAAAAGTAATTGTGCCCAATCCAATAACACAATACTTCCCATCGTCACCTATCTTGATATGCATATAGAGTTCTTTCTCCTGCAGGTCATTGAATAACTCTTTGTCACCAAGCATGTGGAATGAAGCTCCACTATCTAAGTACCATACACTTCCCATCATTGTTGACACCATGCATGCAATGAGAGAAAATTCCAATTCAAATTGAGAGGCCAAAACCTCACCCGCCACTCCTCTTGAGGAATTCTTCTTGGACTTCTTGAGTGGACAATTAGTAGCAAAATTGCCCAACTCATGACAATGAAAGCACTTAACTTTTGTCATGTCTTTCTTCTTACCTCCATGATAAGAATCTGATTTTGAATGGGAAGATTTCCCTTTCCCGTCTTCACCTTAATCGCTAAGGCACAATTATCTTCATCACCAATCTTTGATGAAGAGCCATCCTTGGTGTTCCTCTTGATCTCCTCCTGCATCAAATTTGACCACAGTCGTTCCCAATATGACAGCTTCTCTCGACCATTAACATAGTCTTGTTAACTATGCCAACTCTTTGGGAGTCCTAGAAGAGAAAGACTCACCATATCATCCTCGAAAACCGTGTTTCCAACACTTCCAAGTTCATCACAACATTGATTGAAATTGGTCAAGTATTTTGGAATAGTCTCGCCTTTCTCCATTTTGATTTTTCAAAGTTTGTCATTTAGTACCAATTTCCTTTGGTCATTGTTGTTCTGATACAAGTCCTTCAATGCTTTCCACATAGCATATGGAATTTCCTTGCGATGGAAACCCAAGACACTGTGGTCTCAAACTCCCTCAAGGATTATCTGCCTCACCTTTGCCACACACTTCTTCCATTTGGCTAAATTTTGTGCATCGGATGCTACTGGCTTAGGAATTTCTTGATCAATGAATTCCTTCAAGCCATTATCCTCTAGCATAGCTTCCATTCTATCCCTCCAGGCTATAAATTTCGATTTTCCTTCCAAGGCATACTCGAGGCACAAACCGTAGAATGCCATCTGCCGATCCTGAAGTATGTATTGGAAATTCAAATTTCACCTGTAACCCAAAACTCAAAACTTCGAAATATCCTTTAGTATATTGTTCTCAGCTCTAATACCATGTAGAAAATCCTGCAGATTCACAAGCTCATGCAATTTACTAAAGCACAGGACAAGAATCTACTTCTACTTTCAACCAACGGAATCCAATAGATCTATGAAAACAATAAGAACAAGAAGAAGATAAATCAATGGCACATAACACAAGATGTATCGGGGGAAAGCCACACATATTGCATATATCAGAAATATGAGTGAAGATACAAAGCTTGTTCTCACTAGAAATTTTTTTCACAAGTATGCTCAACTCTCTCAACTCACAAGCAAACTCTTGACCAACACTTAGCCAATTATGCAGCTCCCAAGCCCATAATCTCTTGTGTAATTCCTAGGATGAATAAATTGTATTTAAAGGAACTCATGCTTCCAAAACTACGCAATCCAAACATAGGATCAATCTCTGATGCATGCATGATATTTACACTCCAGTAAATAATGCAACTGATAGTACACTATCCGTGCGCTCTAGTCTCAACTAGGTCTTTCTCAGAACTGACATGCATGAGTTTCTGATGAGGGAATATTCAATTAACTAGAGTGACACTTGTGGATGCACTAGTGCACCAACTGAATGTTATCTCTCTATTGGTTCCTCAAACAATTTGGAACTAATTTAACTAAACTTAACTCAATAAACTAAGTGATCTAATTTCCAACTCAATTTAAACTCATATTGGACCCCTAAATCTTTGGGAGAACATATGCATGACTACAAAAAGACTTCCAACTTGAAATTCCTAATTTAATTAAGTTAATTAAACTTAATTAACTATTTACAAGTTGTTATGAGAATAGAATTCAATTTTAATTCTCAATTTAATTCAAGGACAAATTAAACTGGTATTTCTTGTTGCCGTTTCTCAACAAATGAGTTCTTACCTTAGGACACATTTCATCAAATGAGATTTTGATTCTCATTTTTCTATAGAAAGGTAACGTGGCATGAGAGTGAGGATGAAAATAGGTAGAATCCTTGATGTGGATATTAGCCAAAGAAGAATTAGGAGAATCAAAAGTGAAATTAAGTTTTAAAACAAGGCCCTTTGAAGGGCTCAAGGAAATATGAGTGGGTCTTTTTCAACAAATTTTTGTTTTTCTTTTGCAAGTTCAACCTCATGAGTGATAGGTTTGGGAGGAGGTAGTGGTACAACTATATATTTAAGTGGTGCGTGCACACAAATAGAAGCAAAATGAGATGTATCAAGATATTCTTCCCATCCATTTATTAATGGAGGAGTAGGTGAATTTGGGGGATCCTATCCATCTTTACTAGTAATAAAAGGGGGTGGATACAATTCCTGACTACATTAGCATTAAGTCTGAGAAGTGGGGTAATATTATTAGTATAATGTATGTTGGGATGTGTCCTAAGATATGACCAAAAAGGCAAGAGAGAAGTGCAAATTTGAAATCCCTAAGTGATCGTTGTCCTATATTTCTTTTAATTAAATAAACCATAACTGAATTGATTTAATCATAGAAATAAATATTTCTAAACATGCAATGATGACTCATATCATTGAAAAATAAACATCGAAAACATAACATGATACAATAATAAATACACCCTCAAACTTATTTTTCATTTAATATTCAAATCTTACAGGAAACCTCCACCATATATCAAACTAATAATTGTATGGTACACATAAAATTTTAGATTTGCACTTACTAAGAAAATTTGCCTACTAGTCAACTGAGAATTTTCCTACCTAGACTGTTGTTTAGTACTATATGAACTATACTTTGGCTCATTTCTTGACCTTGACTCCTCTCTTCTGCTCTGAATTTGATCAACTATTATCTCTTGATCTCTTAAGTCTTCTTGGTGTACAAAGTGTGTGTATTCAACCTCTCCCATATTGCTATGTACATGCTATGAGAGAGATAACTAATATCCTCAATCCTAACAACCAATTTCCCAAATATTATAAATTAATTCCCAAATATCAACAATTATTCTCCACAATTGCTAACAACCACATTATCTCAACAATTAGGTATATGATTTATATTATGTCAAATCTAACTCACTAATGTTATAGAATCTCTTTAATATTTTTTGAGATTTCTAAGACTAGTAGAATACATGAAGTCAACTTTCACTTTTATTTATTTAAGTGGAATTACAAGATGATACTATTTCCCACTTTTACTAAGTAGTCACTAAATCAAGTTATCTTGAACTACTTCTCACACGTTCAAACCTAACCTATGCAATAAACACTTGCTTAAGCTAAATTTCTCAACACTCCCACTCAGCAAGGAAGGAATTCTACACCAACCCAAGTTTGTCTCCAAATGCTTCAAACTTTTCTTTTGCTAATGGCTTGGTTAGAATATCAACAACATATCAGTTTGTGTATGCATATTGGAGCTTCACTAGTCCCTTCTAAATCCAATATTGTATAAAGTGATATCAAATCTCTATGTTCTTGTATTGATCATGAAACACTGGATTCTCAAAATGTTTGATATAACTCTAATTATCACAATAGATATTCATGGGATATAACCCCCAATAAAATAAAATTACAAGCAATTTTCAAAGCAAAAGAGCTTCACATCTCATTGTACTAGCTATGCTATATTGTACATATATTGTGATTAGTGGCATATAAGTTTACTTCTTGCTGAATTGGGATATTATCACTGATCCAAAAATAAGAAATGTCTTGAGGTTCTCATCCTATTTATTGCATTTCCTACCTAACCTGAGCTTGAATACTTTTACAACTTCATCTCACTATCTCCAAGATATCTCGTACCATATTCCACTATGCCCCTAAAAAACATGAGCACATGTTTTGGTGCCACTCGATGCTCCTACCTTAACTTCATCGTGAACTAACTCAAGGTGTTCACTATAAAACACATATATGGCATGATGTTCACTAAATACATCAAGGAACCTATCAAATGTTTGTAAAACACGGGATCCAACAACTCTGAATCTGAAATTTTCACCCTCTGCAGATTGGTGATCATGGGTGTGGCCATAGGTTTGCAATCCTCCATCTAAAATATCTTTAGGATCTCAACTACATACTTACCATACCCAAGTAATATCTCCCCTAGATATATCAAATCTATAAACCAAAGAAGTAATGGACCATAACAATATATCTTTGCACCTTGAAATTAGATTGTATATACTAGTAAGAAACAAGTCATCTATGTATGTTACCGAAATAAGAATATCATTACTAACAAGTATATCGTATAAGTTAGCAACTATTTTAATTTTTGTGAATTACAATCTCACTAAATATCCATTAATCCCTTAATACCATGCTCTCGGTGCCTGCTTGAGTCCATACAAGGCTTTCTTAAGCTTTCAAACACAGGGCTTCTTCTCATTTACCTCAAATCCCCAAGATTTCTCTAAGTACACTTCTTTCTCAATTATCCCATTAAGGAAAGTTATCTTCACATAAATGTTATGTATCCTCCATCTCATGATTAACACTATATACATAACTACTCTAATGCAAGAGTACCTATTGACTATAGCTAAAATCTTCTTATGGTCCACTTGCTCTTTTTGGGAGAAACCTCTTGTATTACACGTCATTTTTTCACCATTAGACAAATGATCGCAAATACAGATCTCTCGCTATTTGATGAAGTGTTCCAAATTATTCCCCTACAATGTTGAAAGAAAAACAGTCCCAAAGACAACAAGAATCTTGGATTATATTTCTTATAAACCTATTTTCAAGCACTTGCACAATATTCCTAGTCATTACCTACGCAAGTGAAGTTTTGACCATTGTGGCCTGCACAATCCTGCACTCACCTCGCGCTCTGTTCTCCACTAAAAAGTGCACACATCTCTTAACGTGGGTAAAAATAAAAAACATTTTCTAGAAGCTTTATTGGGGGAATATTTCCCAACTAAAAGGCCTCGAGCCCCTACCTACTTGGGCTTCATCCCTTTGTTCATGGATCAAGATCCCTCTCTTTGTGGAACCTTAATCCCTCTCTTTATGGATCTCATCCCTTGAGAAGAGGAACTCAAACCTCCTCCTCTTGGCCTATATATTCAACACAAACCAGAGGGTGAGAGGAGGATTTTGTAATGTAAACTTATGTTGTCAAATTGAGTCTAAAAGCTTGTCACTTTAGGGAGGATTTGAGACTATTGGAAGGAGGTTTGCAACATCAAGGCTAAGGTTGAATCTCTCATTTTCATTCAAGATTAATACAAGCAAATGCTTCTTTCCTATTTGCACTTATTATGATGCTCATTTCAAAACTCCTTGATATTTTGCATACTTTGTAATTGAGCATTGGATTCATGTTATGATATATGCTATGTTGCAATTTCCATATATATTGTGTTTCAATCTTTATTTATGTTATGTCTTTATTCCTTGTTTGGGTCTTTCTATGCATATCTTCTCTTGAAGCAATGAGGAGAGGCTTTTGAAAGCATCAAGGGACATCTACAAGCATGTCATAAAAAGATAAGAGGTTATTGTGAATTTTATATATCATATTTCAGTTATAGACCGGGGAAAGTTTACAATTACTTGTTCATTTGTTTCTAGATTTGTCTTTGAATCTAGGGAGATTGTTCTTGTCCGCAATAACGATTGTCTGCCATAACATCTTGCTATGAACTTCTCAATGCTATTATTCATAGCATGATTGATCTTGTCTAACCACCTAGAACTCACAATTGATCTCCCCTCTAGTCTTGGCACAATGTCCTAAACATTTTTTTTCACAATGGAGGCATACTCCTCCACCATTACATTTGTCCATATCTACTAGTTCATCGCCTATTAAAAATCAAAAGGATCATAAGCAATGATGTTGCTCGTAAATGCCATATAAGTAGGAAACTTCTTTGATGGATTGGTCTCCCTAAATGTGCTCCAACGTACTATTGAGCATCCTTCAATGTTTATGTGAGCCATGCAGGACTCTTGACATAAATGGAATGTTATGCAACCATATCATAAAACAGAAGAAAAGATAGATCAACGACCTGAAAATTAGATTCTTCGAGGAGCTAACCTCCTATACATCACATAGATGAACAATTCTAGGATGATACAAATGACAAGGCCTTATTGGTATATATAAGAGTCTAAGGGGGCACAATATAATCAGAGCCTACATAACAATAATAATTTAAGACACAATAATAACAATGGTGGGCTTCTATGGGGCACAACAATAAAAATAAGGGGGATACACTAACAATAACAATAAGGGGATACACTAGTATTATAAGGACCTAACATGCCCCTCTCCTCCAAAAAAAGTGTTGTCCTCAAAACTTGAGTAGTTTTGGATTCTTCTATATAAAATTCCCATCCTCCCATGTGGAATCTTCAGCGGGTAAGTTCTTCCACTTAATGAGTTACTCTGAAATTGATTGATGTTATAGTTTTTGGGTTCTTATTTCTATGACTGCTTCATGCTCCAATATGATTTTTCCTTCTTCGTCAAGTTTTGGCAGTATTGTATGAACTAGGAGCCTGTCACCGATAACCTTCTTTAAGCAGGAAACATGGAAAATTGGGTGTACTCTGGAAGATGCAAGCAACTACAATTTGTATGCCATAGTACCAATATTTTGCAACATCTTGTAAGGACACACAATACTTGGGTGATAATTTATTATCCCTCTTAGCTCGCTTGAGGTACATTTTTTTGTATAGTTGTAGCCATAATAATACTAGTTGCCTATGTAAAAAATTCTTTCACCATGATGATGATTTGCCTATTTTTTCATTCGATTATATGCTAGAGTGAGGTTATCCTTGAAGAGTTGGAGAACTTGTTTTTGATGCTCGATGTGATCTTCCATTGCTTGAACCTTAGAATTTCTCTTAAATATGATGTGATGGATGATGGATGATATCCATAAGGTGCCATAAATGGGGTCATTTTTTTGTATTATGGAAGGAAGTGTTATACCACCATTCAATCAAAGGTAACCAATTGACCCATTATGTTTTTTTATTATATACACAGCAGCGAAGATATCCTTCCGAACATTTTTTTAACTATCTCAATTTTTCCATTAGGTTGAGGAAGATAAGATGAGCTATGAGATAATTGAATATCAAGACAAGAAAATAATTCCATCCAAAAATTTGGAGTGAAAATGGGATCCCTGTCACTTACAATAATATTTGGGTTTCCATGTAGCTTTTGAATTGTTTCCATAAATGCAGTAGCAACTGTATTGGCTTTAAAGGGATGAGACAATGCACAAAAGTGGTACTTGGTAAGTCTATCAACTACCATCATGATGACACTTTTTCCTTTAGACTTGGGTAAGCCTGTGATAAAATCCATTGAGACATCCTCCTAACGCTGACTTATAATGGCTAAAGTTTGTAATAGGCTCGAGGTATTAATTGCTTCAAATTTATTTTGTTGTAAAACCAAACATTCTACCACAAACTTCTTAATATAAGATTTAAGGCCATCCCAAAAAAAATCCTTCTTGACCCTATGGTAAGTTTTTAAAAATCCTGAATGCTCTACTAAGGGGAAGGTGTGGAATTCCAAAAGAATACTCTGTTCGAGTTGGGATTTATTACATAGATATATGCGATCTTTGTACCATAATGAATCATTTTTCTGGATAAATGTATCAAATGTACTGGGGTCTTTCTTCAAGTTTTGAATGAGTGTCTACACCTATTCATCATTCTTCCATTACTCCCTTGCTTCAGTTATCCAATCTGGTTGGATAATATAAATGACATAAAGCAATTCTTCCACATCCTCATCCTTTCTTGAGAGTGCATCCACAACAACATTTTTCTTCCCTTTTTTGTAGATGATTTCAAAGTCATAACCCAACATATTTGTGACCCATTTTTGATACTCTTATGAAGATAATATTTTTTCCAAAAAGTATTTAAGACTATCATGATCTATTTTTAACTTGAAGTGTCTTCCCATTAGATAAGGTCGTCATTTATTTAGTGCATGTAGTATTGCCAACATTTCCTTCTCATAAATAGGTTTGTGTAAATACTTTCCCTTGATTGGATGACTTTCAAAAGCAATGGGTCTTCCTTCTTGCTTTAAAAAAACACCAATTCCATTTCCTAAGGTGTCACATTCCACAATAAAGGTTTTTGTGAAGTCTGGTGTAGCTAAGACTGGTGCTTGGCACATTGCCTCTTTAAGATGTTCAAAGGCCTTAGTTGCTTCCGAAGTCCAAGAAAATGCATCTTTCTCCAGTGATGTTGTTAGAGGTGTTGCTATTCTCCCATAATTCTTAACAAACTTGTGATAAATACCTAGTCAACCCAAGAAATCCTCGAAGATGCTTTAGGGTTGTGGGGATTTTCCATTCATTAATGGCTTTAATTTTGTTAGGGTCTACCTTAACACCCTCATGAGATACAATATGACCCAAATATTCCACCTCCTCTACTCCAAAGCAACATTTGGAGGTTTTTGCATATAATTGTTTCTTCTCCAATATCTTGAGCACCCCGTCAACGTGTTGAACATGATCCTTCCAAGACTTGTTGTAGATTAGTATATCATCAAAAAATACTAACACAAAATTTCTAAGGAAGGTTTTGAAAATGGAATTCATCAAACCTTGAAATGTGGAAGGTGCATTAGTAAGGCCAAAATGCATGACCAAAAATTCATAATGGCCTTCATGAATTTTGAATGTTGTTTTCAGAATGCCTTTACTCTTCATTCTAATTTGATGATATCTTGAACAAAGGTCCATCTTGGTGAAGTAAATTGCTCCATTTAATTCATCCAATAATTCATCAATGACATGAATGCGAAACATATCTTTAATAGGGAGCTTGTTGAGCTCCCTATAATCTAGACACATACGTCATGATCCATCCTTCTTGTGCACCAATACTACTGGAGAAGAGAAAGAGCTTTTGTTAGGTTGAATTGCAATGGCCTCTAGCATTTTTTGCAACCATATGTTTAATTTCACTCTTTTGGGCATAAGGATATTTGTAAGGCGTGATGTTTGGAGGAACACTTCCTAGAATCAAGCGAATAACATGATCATAATCACGAATAGATGGGAGGTCTTTGGGAGTCTCAAATACCTTGGAATGATTGTCCAATACTTTTTGGATATATGGATAAATGGATGATTTTGATGTTTGAAACTCCAGTGAGCATAATTGTGCAACTACGCCCCGTTTTTCTTCCTTCAAAATATTTGTCATGCCATTAGAGCTTATTATCTTCCTTTGTTTCCCTGTGATATCTCTTAATACAATTTCCTTTTCTTCCTAGAAAAAATTCAAGAAGAGTTCTTTAAAACTAAAATCTATTGTCCCCAAAGATTGTAACCATTGGACTCTTAGTACAACATCAACACCATCCATTGGAATGGAAAGCATTGGACTATTCAATACATATTCTGGAATGGTTAGCTTGATATTATGGCACTCTCTAGAGAAATTTATAGTTCCTCCATTTGCAACCATCACTTGACACTCTGGTGCTGGATATAGAAAGTAATTCATTTCCTTGGCTGTCTTATAATGAATAAAATTTTGGGTACTACCTGAATCAATCAACACTAATACCTTTTTCTTCTTGATATATCCTTTTATCTTGAGAGTTTGAGGATTGGTAATCCCCCCCAATGCATTACAAGATATGGTTAGATTCATTTCTTCTTTCTCTGGGGTTGCTTTATGGTCTATATCCTCTTATTTTGATGTTTCTTGTTCCTTTTCTTCCTCCTCTTCACAATATATGTAAGATAATTTCTTTTCAACACACTTATGACCATTAATTATTAGCTATCATAACTATAACAAAGCCATTTTGCTCTTTTTTCCTCCAGTTGTTGTGATGTCAGCCTTGCAGGTTGTGGGAGGCTAGGAGAAACAAAATTTCCATCTTTATAGTTGTGAGTGGTAGACTTCCTTGTTGCCATAATTTTTCTTTCAACTTTTCTTGCCACCTTGAGTGCCTTCTCCAATGAACTAGGTTCCCAGAGGCGAACCTCCTGTTGGAAGTTATCCTTTAAATTCCATATGAAGACACCAATCCTATTCTCCTTTGGAATATCATTTACCTTGATATTCAATCCTTGGAAGTCCTCAATGTGCTCTGCCATTGCACCCTTTTGTTTGAGATTTATTAATTGGCTAAAGGAGGTATTACTCTTTGTATCCTCATAATATGCTACCAATTCTTCCGTAAAAATTGTCCAAGTGACAATTGATTTACAAGAACAAAGCCATTGATACGACACAAAATGGTTTTGTTCTAAACATAAAGATGCAATACTTACCTTTTGTGTGTGTGTGACACATCATGAGGATCAAATAATTTCTCCATCTTTAGTATCCGTGTTATCAGATCCCTGCCATTAAACTTCCTCATATTGATATTATGCTTTTAAACCATCCTTCAAATCTTCCATTTTTGTTTGTAAACCATCCTTCAAACCTTCCATGTCCATTTTCATTTTTTATTCTAATCCATCCATATTAACATTCAAGATCACTTTCAATTCATTTTTGTTACTCTTTGTGAGAGCGAAATTTGTTGCACTTAATTTCATAATTTTGATATATCATGTTGCATTTCTTCCTCTTCTTCATGCGTCATATTATAGCTTTCTGGTTGCTTATTGGGTGTATCTGTTATTTTGTTGCAAGGCATATTAGAACTATTGATGATATTTATGCTTAAATATTCCCTTCGAATCACTTCAAACTAAATTTTCAAACAAAAGTTACGTAAAATTAAAAAATACACACCCTTTTACTTGCTTTTTGGAGCTTGATATTGAAATTGTTGTATATGTGTAATTTCAGATATCCAAGTCCTAAAATCTCATACTATGCTATCCCTTTGAATCTTCTTTCCAATGCCACAATTCAGATCGATAGTGGATTCTTCAAGATAAAGTTATGCCCAATCTCCCACAATAACCTGATTACGAACTTGTTCAGTAGAGCGAAATTGTAGGGAATGCCACATGTCACTGTTTCAACCTTTGACCCTAAAAATGATACATGACAAACTAAAGTCTGTGAATTTTTAGTCACTTTTAAAGAAATTAAAATACGTTCTTGTAGAGAAAGTTATGAAAATTTTCCCTAGGTCACTTGTTTGAGACTGAATTTTGGAGCTTGCAAAAACCCTAAATCCTCAGACCATATCTCAAAAAATATAGAGAAACAAGATTTGAAATTTGTACACGAATTTCACCAAAATTTCGGCTCCACGTGGTACAAATTTCATCTTCGGAATCCTCGTAGAAAAAAGGTTATAGTGAACATTACAAATGACTTGTTTGAAGCATTGAAACCCTAGAATCTAATGCTCTAATACCAAATGTTATGCAACCATATCAAAAAATAGAAGAAAAGATAAATCAATGACAAAAATTAGCCTCTTCGATGGGGAAACCTCCTATACATCACATAAATGAACAATTTTTGGATGATACAAATGGCAAGACCTCCTTGGTATATATAGGAGTCTAAGGGGTCACAATATAACCAAAGCCTACATAACAATAATAATGTAAGGCCACAACAATCACAATAGTGGGATTCTAGCCTTAAGGGATAACTTGGTTGAGTTCATGTTGCTAAGTACCTCGCCTATTGGGAGGTCATGGGGTCAAATATCCTCGACGCCCTTGGGGTTAGGCCTTACTAGTTTGGTCGGTGGGTAGATCCCTTCGGGTTAATATACCTAGATTTTCCTGTGGATGTAGCAGCCACACAGTGTTCGTGAACCACCCTTAAAAAAATAGTGGGCTTCTATGGGGCACAACAACAAAAATAAGGTGGTGTTGGACCTACAAACATTCATGGGATCTCTTCGATATGGAGTCCCAATCAAGCCTCACCCTGTTTGGTGCAGGATTCCCATCTAGTCTAAAGGCCTGGTTTCCAAATCCTTAAAGATTTGCCTTGGCTCTAGATATTAGCACAAGGGAGTGATGCGATGGTGTCTTCGAAAAGCAAGGGGAGTGTGCCTAGTGAGTGTGTAGTGCAACTGTGTCGAGGTTCTTCTACTGCAAAGGGAGAGATAAAAGTGAGCCTCTAAGTGCGAGGTAATAATACCACCTAGGAAGGGACACACATCAACCAGAATGACCCGTCTGACATCCAGCAAAATAGTCCACAATGGATGTGATGGTCGTTACAACCAATAAATAAGGAAAGATCCATCTAATATCTGGTGGAATAGTCCACAGTGGATGCGACGGTCGTTACAACCAACAAGCAAGGAACGACCTCTCTAATATCCCATGGAATAGTCCACAAGGATGGGACAATGTTAACAACCATTACAACACATTCTCAATAATATAAGAACTAAAATAACCGAAATAGTTCAACTATCTTAGCACATGTGAAAGAAAATATGAAATAAAAACGTCCACGGAATAGTCTTACAAACATTCATAGTCCATACATGAAGAACGTGTTGCCCTTAAAAGGCTTCTGCTTTTAAGTAAAGGTTCCAAGACACATGTTTACACTATCATCACTAGCCCTAGTAGTGGGGCATTGGAGCCACTCCTTGCTCCTAAAAGAACTAGCTCATCTCTCTAATGCTTTGCGGGAGGAGCCAAGGTGAAAAATCTATTGCTCATACCATGAGGGGTTATATATAACCAAGGGATGATGCTCCCCTCTTATGACTCCTTGAATACCCTCGTGACTGTTCAACTTCCTATGACTTTTCAACTTAAATGAATCTTCATATTCATGTGTGTCCTTTGGACTTCCACCTTACAATACATTTGATTACAATATAGATGGTCCACACTAGTGATGTGGCATATGACAACTCATAACACAACTTGACATGAATTTGCTGACATGGACTAGCTTGATGATGTGGCAATGTCAAGTCACTATTGCTGTTGAGTGCTAGATGTTTTCTTGGATATGCTTTCCCTTCTACTCTGCATAGCTTGATGATGCAGGGTCTTCAATGGTCTTTGGTCTTAGAAGGTGGTTGCAAACTTGTGTCCCTTTGCTTGCTCTTGATAGGTCCACTTGTAAGTTCATCCACAAGTGAGTCTTTAGGCATGATTCCCTCCTTCTTCTCCTTCTTCATCATCTTGCCATGAATTTATAGTGTACTTGCTCCTACAATTCACTCAAGACGGGACAACATCAATCCGAAAACTCCCTAGTCTAAGACGATGCATTGTTATCCATGAACTGAGCCTAGGACAAGTGAAAGACTGGCAGAAAGGGCTAAGTGACTACACATTGCATAGTTCCAGCTGCTAGGGACAGAGATTGATCACTAAGACTGTGGAGAGCACAACTCAAGCTTGACTCAGGAACTTTTCTGCACAATCTTCACTGAGGAGAAAAATTGCTCAGTCCCTACTAAGGGACAAAATTGCGCACTTCAAGCAAGCAATCGCTGCTACAGGATGAGGTCCCGGGAGGATAGATTGCGTAGTTCCAAGAGGTAGGGGGGACTGAGCAATAGAGAGGCATGAAGAGAAAATCTGTGCAGTTTTTGAAGGCAATGATCTCCGACTAAGGGAAGGGCACTAGAGGAAGCATTTGCACAATTTTGGAGGCCAAGGGAGGATGAGCTCTCTACACATTCCACAGTTCTAGCAGGTAGGGGAAAATATTGAGGGTTTAAGGTGTGAAATGAACAGTTCAAGGTAGACTGGGAGGAACATCTGCACAATTCTGGAGGTCAAGGGAGGTTGCTCGACTCTAAAATTGTGCAGAACAATAGACCTAGAGGTCAGTGACTGTGCACTGTGTAGTTCCAAGAAGTATGGTCACATCCATGAGGGCTGAGACTGCACAGTGCACAACTCAGTTAGGGCCCGGTGAAGCCAAGTTGTTGGGTTGGGAAGATTTCCCAAAAATGGCGAAGTGTGGGAAGGGAGTTGGACTCGTGATGAACTTGACTTGTGATCACACACTTAGCATACTTTGACAACACAACACCAAAGAACATTAGAACAAACAAACAAATCATTCCCCTCTATACGACTGCCTCATGAAGAGATGTAACAAGTGTGATACTGAATAAACCTTGGGACGACACTTGTGTGACAACACTCTAGACCTTGTGTGTGAGTGTGACATATGTTTACATGGTTATGAAAACTCATACACACAAAGACCGACCTTCAAACCCACTAGAAAAGGCTCACAGACATTAGATAATAGTCAAACATGCCAAAAGATGACAATTAATTCACTAAGAAAAAGGGGCCAAATAAGTTCAAGAAATATCATGAAATGAGCTTGAGTGTTTGCAACAATCAAGGAAAAGACCAAGAAAGCTCTGAAATTTGAGTGCAAGCCAAAATTTGGAGGGTGTTGTAGCAACTACAACACTTGGCGACACACTAGTTGAACTCCAGTTTCTTTGCCTTGGTTAGTTTATTTTGTGCGGGGCCTTGCTCCCTTGGGAGTATTGATTCATCATGTAGATCATTTTGGCCTTCCCACTTACCCCATGGGAAAACATGGTCCCCTCTATACCTTCTCAGTTGAACACTACATAAGATTCAACATAATCACAATGTTTTGAGTTGAGAAGGGTCTTTTAGCTCGTGAGCTTAAGATTTTCAGAGTATATTTTTTCATCTCTAGGGTTGCTCCACCGTCAGCAGTCCTGGACAATACCCTGGTAGAGTAACGCAGGAACACAAACATTGCTTCGCTTCCAGTGAGCCTAGACAATACCCTGACAGAGTTTCTTGCTTCACCTCTCTGTGCAAAAAGCCTTTCTCTTCTTTCACCTTCATTTATTTATTCAAAGATAACTGTGCATCAACAGTTATTTGGTTTGAGGCGAAAGAGGGATCCCAACTTTTTGAGAGTAGAAGAGGTTGTTCCTTTAGAGAATCATATAGAGACCTTTGATATATGTTTGGTAGTTTATATTTTTCCCCTTCTCCGTTTCTACTAATTGGATAAGCTTGAGAACACTAGCAGAAAAATTGAGTATATGCATGAGGTTTCCGGACTAGCCATGGGTTCAAGTTTGGACCAAAACTCTCTTAACAGATGGATCATATTTTTCGTCAGAACTTAGTCTGCCAAAAGATGCAACCAACACAAGGAAGACGGGCAGAAGGCTAGAAAAATGTTGTTGTGGCATAAGACTCCTTAGACTTCAGCCACACACACACTTAGAATCCACAATGAAGTTAGGTGCAACACTTATTCACATGACAAAAACAACACAAAATTCAATCAAAGAAACAAAATACTATGTACATAGTGTAGGGCACAAACCCTGATCCTCATTAAAAATATTGTTTTAAGTCTTGGCCATTAACAGGGAGAGAGTTGATCTTTCCGCCAAGTGATTGGAGACGGTACATGTGTTGGCCAACCTTCTTGTGTACCATGTATGGTCCCCTCCACAGGGATTGAAACTTTGTGTTTTGCCTTTGTCCTCATGGGATTTATCCCACTTTAAGACTAAGTCACCCAAACTAAAGTTGTTTTTCCCTGCAAATTTTCTATCAAACCACCTTTTGATATGAATTTGGTGAAGTAAAATCTTTTCTTTTGTTATTGACCTTTCTTCCTATAGCTTGTGCAAAGTTTTCATCCTACGCTAAACTAAAAGACAAGGCTTGCCTTCAGACCCTTGTGATAGTTGGAGAGCGGGCAAGTATAAGTTCAACAGGAGGATGGCTTCTTTTCTGTACACTAGGAAGTAAGGGGAGGTGTTCAGAGAAGGTTTAAGCATGACTCGGTCAAACCATAAGGTATTCACCAAAGCAGAGTGTCAGTTTCACTATTAAGAGAATATGGTATTTTTTATTATACAGATGAGGTTCTTGTTCGTGGATTCAACAAGACCATTCCTATTCAGATAATAATTAGTTGAGTGTTTCAATATAATACCATTTTTCCAATGCAAAATCATAAGGTTTGAATGATGAAAAATATGTTGCATTGTCAAAAACAAGTGATGGAGGAATGCAGAACCTGGAGATGATGTTCTACTGCAGAACGCTGATGACTTCCTCATCGTTCACCTGTTTTAGCAGAACTGCCTCTGTCCACCGCGTGAAATAGTATGTAGTAGTTAGAATTTAGTGTTGTTGCTTTGATGAGTGCGAGAAAATTTCCCCAATGATATCCAAGCCCCATTGTTGAAAAGGTTCTTCCACTACAATGGCTTACAACAGGGCTACTGACTTCTAATTTTTGTCGGCACACCATTGACAAACCAGACACTTGCGGGCAAATGCATGAGCATATTTGAATAATGTAAGCTAGTAAAACTTGACCTGCGTAACCTTATGTGCTGTAGTATTCCCTGCAAAGTCTCCCCCAACTGGTCCATCATGGAGATCACACTAACTTTCTTGAATCGTGTGCCTCTAAACACTTGAACAATACTCCATTGTGGTGCTTTCTGAACAACACCCCATGCACCAACTGATATGATAGTGCTTTAAGTCAGAGTGCCCTCTTTTCCCATGTGGATAAGTGAGACGGAACTATGCCATGCTCGAGGTATTGATGCACATCTGCATACTAAGAGTTTATGTCTGTAGTGGAGGAAACTTGGTCAATGTTATACATTTCAATCTCTTACTCCCATCCTGCGAGCTCTTCTTCTTCCTCTTTCACATTTACTGCTTCTTCTGCTAACTAGAAAAGACCA
The DNA here is from genome assembly GCA_000404065.3 of Pinus taeda. Lineage (NCBI taxonomy): Eukaryota > Viridiplantae > Streptophyta > Pinopsida > Pinales > Pinaceae > Pinus > Pinus taeda. The sequence goes on from APFE030402225.1 coordinate 40,270, forward strand.
TGACCTTTGATTGTGTGAACTGGCTTGATGTCTAGATCATACTCTTTTAACCTTATCATCCAATTCACCCTCCTTTCACCCAACTCTTGTTGAACAAGCAGCAACCTAACTGTTGGGTGTGGAACAAAAATAACACAACGATTATTTAACAAATAGGGTCTAAAGTGATTTACCACCTTGTACAGTGCATAAGCATATTTGTCCACAACAGGGTAGTTGAGCTCTGGTCATTGCATACTTGTGCTCATGAAGGACATGGGTCGTTCATTGTTCAACTCATCCTTCTGAGTGAGCACAACAACTAGAGAGGTATCAGAAGCAAGCATATATAGCAAGAAGTATTTACCGAAATCTGGGCTGTACAATGCAAGTGCTTCTACTATAGCTTGCTTTATATGGGAAAATGCGATTTGGGCATAGTCGGAGATGAACTTACGAAGGAAGTTGATCTTCCCCAAGAAGGACTACATGGGTCCTAGGTGGGGAATTTGTGTGATTGTCCCGATCTTCTTTGGGTCTACATTGATACCACTTTTTCAATGATGTGTCCCAAGAGATTACCCTCGGACACTGTAAAGATACTCTTCTTAGGATTCAAGGATATCCCATATTTGCAACATCGCTCAAAAATATTCTTCAAATGGCATAGGTGGTCTAACCTCTATTTGGAGAATACTATCACATCACCAAGATAGTCCACTATGCTCTGTCTAGTAAGCCCACGGAAGGCGAGGTCAATTGAATGTTGGAATGTTGCACCATAATTGAATAGCCCAAACAATATTCATCGAAACGTGAACATACTCTACTTCCTTTTGAAAGTAGTTTTTGGTCTGTTCGACTTTGCCACCAGAACCTGGTTGTATCCTAGAAAGTCGTCAAGCAAAGAAAAGATTTCAGCCCCCGATATTGTTTGCAATATCTGCTCCACAAAAATGGCACGGGGTAGTTTTCCTTGTCCGAGGTGCGGTTAAGATTCTAGAAATCTACACACAGGAAGATTTCCCGAGACTTCTTTCTCACAGGAACCAAGTTTGATCCCCACGTTGAATGTCACACCTTGTAGATGATCCGAGCACTCAGTAATTTTCTCAACTCCTTTTGCATGAGGGGCTCAAGTGTTGGATGAACTTTCATCAGTTTATGTTGAAATGGCTTGGCCCCTTCCTTGATTGGTATTACATGTTGGATGATTCGTGTATCATATGTCTTGATTTCATCGTACGTCCATGCGAATACATCACGGTACTTTTTGAATAAGCGGATGAAGGCTTGCTGCTCTTACGATGTGCAACAAGTACCCAGATTAACATATTTCATATTGTTCTCAGTTCCCAAGTTGTTTTTCTCACGCAACAGTGGAACTGTGGGTCTTGGGATTAATGGGTCCCCGAAAGCGGTTCTACGGGTCATACAACTTCTCCAATGATACCACACCCTTGAGGATGACATTCTCTTTGCTTTCATTTGCTACATCCTGTAGTGCCTTTTCATGCTATTCCTTGTTGATCGTTGCGTCCTTGAATATGTCAGCATTCGCCATAAAATACAATATCTGTTTGTTGTCATAAAAAATGCGTAAGTTAGTGATATTATCTGGGATGGATGGTTTATACATAATTTCAATAGAAAATTCGTCCCTTAATGGTGACATCCTAGCAGCAGTGTTTTCCAAGGCATCCACAATTGCATTATGCATTCTTGGAATTGAAATAATATTAAAATCTTGGAAGTGTGACATGAGTTGCCATATCTCTTGTTGATAAGCTTTAAGATGAGGTGACACACAATGTATAGTGTTACGTACCTGACACACCATGATTTCTGAGTCACATACCACTTTTAGAATGAAAACGTTCAGGTCGATGGCCTTGTGTAAGCCTAAGACGAGTGCTTCGTACTCTGCAGTGTTATTCGTTCACTCGAATTCCAAGCAGCTAGAGATCAAGTGTTTTCTTTGCAGTGGGTCTATTAAAGCACAACCAGCTCCAAAGCCCTCATGCATCTTGGATCCACCGAAATACATATTCCACACATTATATGTATAGGGACTGTTGACTGCACTAGTAATACTACTACTAAATGTACAAAGTTCATTATCACCAGTTGAACATGGATGGAGATCCAACTGTGTGTTTGGTGGGACTGGGGATGGCTTTGCAAGATAACACCCCAGCTGCGTTTCTAGAAAGTAATTGCCAAATAACAATTCTGTGAAAGCCATTGGCTTGTTGTGTCTATTCAAGGGAGTCACCGTGTGCTTCATGTATCTCTCTGATTCTATCTAGATTTGATTGTTCCTGCGCCTGTATGGAAGCCATAGGTGTGATTAGTCTATGGAAAAGTATTGTGAATCTTGCTTGACAAGTCTCTGCTTAGTAACACTCTGTATGCTTCATATGATGAGATCTATGAGTTCACTAATTGTTGGGACATGAGTTATGTCCAGTTAAATAATCTGTGCATCTTTCCTTTCCCATTTAGCATTGATATTCTTAGCAACAAATAATGGCATGACATTCACCGATGCACCCCAAATCAACCAAGAAATTATGTACATTGAAATTGACGATTTCAAACGTTAACGGAAATGGTAGGCATAGTGTGTTTGCATCCATTGTGAGTGCATTAAGTACATACGTGAGAGTATTAAGAGACTTATCAGATCCCTTGTCCAAAGAGGCAACATTACCTGTAGAGGTTTTCCCAAGTTCCCGTAGAAGGATATCTCGTTGGCTCGTGATCTTTGTGAGTTCAAACATGGAGATGTTTTCACGAAACTTCTTCATATTGTCCACAATGTTATAGTCCACAACGAGAATACTAACTGAGGTGTCTAGGGATGGAACTTGGTTTGTGGTTTCCGAAGGGATGGTTCTGCCCTTACTGCTATCAAAATCACTTTTCATTGAGATTGCTTTCTCAGACTTTCTCTGAGTGTTGTGCGCTGAGCTAGCCGGTGGGTTGAGTTTCCTTATCAAAATTTCTATAAATTTTTATTTCGACACCTTAATTATAGGGGTCAGCCCTTGACTTCTTAGATTGTGTTGGTTGCTCTGCTTCTGGGTAGGCCATCATTCAGAGGTTTATTATCGACATTACTCTTCTGGGTTGTGAGGACGCATTGATACATGTTCATTGCATGCCCAATACTCAGAATTTCGTCAGCTGCAGTAACTTCTTCCCTCCCTTCATCAGGCTTAGTTTGCTTATCAACCATGACTAAATCAACAAACTGCACAACCATTCTGCTCATGCACTGGTTCCCTTGTGGGCACATCCTTTCTGAATGATATTTGTTATGGAACGTGCAATATGATTCTGTGCCAGTTTTCTCAATATTCAAGACAACGTTGGAACTCTGCGCAAACTTTACCAACTGATTGCTGCCACTGTTAGAAGTTGAATTCCTTTTGAACAGGAACTTGTGGTTCTCATGAAAGTTTCTCTTGTCCTCTGTTTAAGTTATATAATTTTAGTGGTTAGGGACTTGACGAGATGAGTCATGCTTTCAAGGTCATTTGGTTCTTTCTCCTTAGCCTTGCTCACAGAGGTTTGGGACCTCTTACTCGTGTCCTTGGAGTACTTTGTTGATCCATCATTTGAGATGACCCCAGTAGCACACAAGTCCTCTTCAACGGCAATAGCCTCTTCGTAGTTTTCTGTTAATGTCTGTCTTGTAGTTTGCTTTACAAACTACACAATATTTGTTGGCAAGGAAGAAGTGTAGTAATCTATGTTGATGGAGTCATGAGGTTTTGTGTTGTTGGAAAATTTGTTCAAGATGCGATTGAACCTCTAATTGAAATATTTAACTTTTTTCCTTTTGCTCCATCTAAATATTACCCAACTCCTTTAATAACATGGAAGGGGTCTTATCTTCAACAAAATTTTCAAGAAAGATATTTTTGAATCCCTTCCAATTCTGGATGGAGTTGGGAGGAAGTTTGTGGTACCATACAACTGTTCTACCATCCAAGGTACATGGAAAAATTCTGCCTACAACATCATCATAATGTACCTCAAGTGTTTGCAGACGTAGGTAAAAGTTTTCCAAGTGGTCTTTAGCCTTCAATGTCTTGTCAGGGTCATAGTTCGTCAAGAGCTTCTCTGCGTGCCATGGCATCTTGTGCAGGACACATAGAAGTGCTAGTAGACCCTGAGTCATCCAATCCAAATTTTGTTTTTCCATGTCTTCCTCTTCGTTGTTGTCCTCTTCCTTTTTTGAATCTGATGGTTCCTCTTTTTCTTATTCTTCTCCGCCTGTCCCATCAAAAGTTGAACCTGCGAGTAATGGGTTGCCTATGTTACCTCCGTGAAAGAGTGGAGGCTCTTCTTCCCTTTCCACAACATCCACTAATTCTTCAAGAGCGGTGAGAACCACTTCTTCAACGGATGATACTACTATCCCTATGGGGGTGGTCTTGTTCTTCTTTTGAGAATATGGAAGAATGATTACTCCTGAAATTAATCCAACAGCTTTTGCAAATTGACAGTTGATGGGGCAGACAACCCAATGCTGATTATACGGGATTTCATGTTCAGGCCTGGTCTGGGAAGAATCACCAACTTCAGAAGCACGATTAGGGTATGTGGAGTGAACATTATTGCCTTTGCTAGAAGATGGAATGAGAGCGTCAGTGGGTTTATCAACCATAAAATATTGGTTTCCCTCCTTCTAGCGCCATAAATGTTGATGTTGCTGGACCCACCAACATTCATGGGATATCCCTGATATGAAGTCCCAATCATACCTCACACCGTTTGGTACAGGAGTCCCATCTGATATAAAGTCCGAGTTTCCAAATCCTTAAATATTTTCCTTGGCTCTAGCTGTCAGCACAAGAGAGTGATGCAATGGTGTCTTCGAAAAGCAAGGGTAGTGTGCCTGGCGAGTGTGCAGTGCAACTGTGTCGAGGTTATTCCACTGCAAAGGGAGAGAGAAAAGTGAGCCTCTAAGTGAGAGGTAATAGTACCACTTAGGAAGAGACACACATGAATGAGAATGCCCCATCTGACATCTAGCGGAATAGTCCACAGTGGATGTGATGATCGTTACAACCAACAAGCAAGGAAATATTTGTCTAACATCCAGCAGAATAGCCTAGAGCAGATGCGACGACCGTTACAACCAACAAGAAAGGAATGATCTATCTAATATCCTGTGGAATATTCCACAAGGATGGGACAATGTTAACAACCATTACAACACATTATAAATAATATAAGCACTAAAGTAACCAAAATAGTTCAACTATCTTAGCACATGTGAAAGAAAACATGAAATACAAATGTTCATAAAATAGTCTTACAAAGATTCATGGTCCATGCATGATTAACGTGTTGCCCTAAAACATATTTTGTTATTAAGAAAAAGTTCCAAGACACATGTTTACATTGTACATCACTAGCCCCAATAGTGGGACATTGGAGCCATTCCTTGCTCCTCAAAGAACTAGCTGGTATCTCTAATGCCTTGTGAGAGGAGCCAAGGTGAAAAGTATCTTGATCATACAATGAGGGGGTATATATAACTAAGGGGTGATGATTCCTCCTTGTGACACCTTGAATACCTTCATGATTGCTCAACTTCTTATGACTTTTAAACTTACACGACTCTTCATATTCATGTGTGTCCTTTGGGCTTCCACTTTACAATACATTTGATTACAATATACATGGTGATGTGGCATATGAAAACTCATGGCACGACTTGACATGACTTTGCTGACATGGACTGGCTTGATGATGTGGCAATGTCAAGTCATCGTTGCTCAGTGCTAGATGTGTTCTTGAATATGATTTCTGTTCTCCTCTTCATAACTTGATGATGCGGGGTCTTTAATGATCTTCAGTCTTGTAAGGTGGTCGCAAACTTGTGTCCCTTTGCTTGTTCTTGATAGGTGCACTTGTAAGTTCAACCACAAGTGAGTCTTTAGGCATGCTTCACTCCTTCTTCATCATCTCACCATGACTTAATAGTGTACTTGTTCCTGTAATTCACTCATGACAGGATGACATCAATATGAAAACTCCCTAGTCTAAGATGATGCATTACTATCCATGAACTGAACCCGAGAAAAGTGACAAACTGGGAGAAAGGGCTCAGTGACTGCGCATTGCATAGTTCTAGCTACCAGGGAGAGAGCTTGATCATTGAAACTATACAGAGCGTAACTCAGGATTGATTGAGGAACTTTTTTGCACAGTCCTCACTAAAGAGATAAATTGCGCAGTACCTACTGAGGGATATAATTGTGCATTTCAAGAAAGCAGTGTCTGCTGTAGGATGAGGCCTTGGGAGGATAGACTGCGCAGTTTCAAGAGGTAAGGGGGATTGACTAGTAGAGAAGCGTGAAGAGAAAATCTGTGCAATTTCTAAAGGTCGTGAGCTCCGGCTGAGGGAAGGGCACTAGAGGAAGCATTTGCACAATTTTGTAGTCCAAGGATGCTGGGCTCTTTGTGCATTCCGTAGTTCCATCAGGCAAGGGAAAATCTTAAGGGTTGAAGATGCGAAATGCGAAGTTTAAGGTAGACTGGGAGGCATAACTGCATAATTCTAGAGGTCAAGGGAGGTTGTTGGACTCATGAATTGTGCAATAAAACAACCCTGGAGGTCAATGACTATGCACTGCACAATTCCAAGCAACAAGGTCACATCCATGAGGGTTGAGATTGCACAATGCACAACTTAGTTAGGGCTCAGTGAAGCCAAGTTGTCCAGTCGGGAAGATTTGCCAAAAATGGCTAAGTGTGGGAAGGGAGCTAGACTCATGACGAACTTGACTTGTGATCACACACTTAGCATACTTTGACATCACGACAACATAGATCATTAGAATAAACAAACAAAGCATTCCCCTCTGTGCGACTACCTCATGATGAGATTAGACACGTGCGATACTTAAAATAAACCTTGGGACGACTGTGATGACACTTGTGTGACAACACTCTAGACTTTGTGTGTGAGTACGATAGATGTTTACATGGTTATGACAACTCATACACACAACGACTGACCTTCGAAACCACCAGAAAAGGCCTTCAAACATTACATAATAGTCAAACATTCCAAAAGATGATAGTTAATCCACTAAGTAAAAGGGGCCAAAGAACTTCAAGAAAGGTCATGAAATGAGCTTGAGTGTTTGAAAAAATCAAGGAAAAGACCAAGGAAGGCTTTGAAATCTGAGTGCAAGCCAAAATTTTGGAGGGTGTTGCAGCAACTGCAACAGGGGGCTACACTAATAATAAAAATAAGGGAATATACTAGTATTATAGGGACCTAACATGGAAGGGGCTAATGTGTCCTCCTCCTCACCCTGAGGTTGTTTCCCTAAACTAAAAATTGTTGGTGTCTTTGGTGAACCTAATTAAACCTTCAAAACTTCTTGCTCCTTATCCTCTATCATTGGAACAAGTTCATGCAACTTCCTATATGTAAAGTCTTCCTCAAATTTTACATCCCCGTTTACTACTATTTCCCTCTAATCTAGATTATAGACCATATTTAACTTTAAAGTCTTATTTTAACCCACAAATAAACCCTTCCTACTAGAGGGCTCCTACTTGGTCCTATTTTCCATAGGTACATGGATATAAAATGGACAACCAAATATGTCGAAATTACTTGCCTCTAGCTTCACACTATTTAATGCTCCCAATCTAGTGCCTTATCCTATGAAATCTTGTGAGGACACTAGTTTTAGATGTACACTATTATGTTGAATTCCTTTTCCCAAAGAAATGTGGGCAAGTCTTCATCATGGATCACGACCCTAAAAACCCCTATGGTGATTGATTCTTTATCTTTTCAACCCAATTTAGTTGTGGGTTTTATGGAATTATCAACTCCATTTTGATTTCTACCTCCTCGTAGAAACCCTCAAACTCCTTGGAGGTATACTCTTCCCTGTCGTTTGATGTTAAGACATCGACCTTCTTCCCTATCTAGTTTTCAGATAGAGATTTGAACTCCTAAAACCTACTAAAGACATCATCCTTGGTTTTCAAGAAGTAGATGCATGTCTTGTGAGAGAAATCATCAAATAAAGTAAAAAAAAATCAAGGTTCCTGTTATTGATGCTATTGTCATTAGTCAATAAACATCAAAATGTGTTAGGTTTGGGATCCATTTAGGCTTATGTTCATTACTTGGGAAGGTATACTTGGCATGCTTTCCAATCACACACCTTTTTCATACTCCCTAGTTCTCAATGATAAACTATGGAAGACTTATGCCTATCTCCCTCATAATAAGAAACAATCTATAATGCAAGTCCCCCATCTTATTTTGTTAGAACTCACACAAGTTATTATTGCTATGAATTATGGCTTGAACAAGTTCACTATATAACATGTATAAATTTCATTCCCTAACCTTATCACCCATGCCAATTTTAGGCTAGATGCCTTCATCCTAATAAGGAATTATTAGTTCTTGGACTCCAGTATGTCATAGCCCGTATCCTCCATAATCAAAACTGAAAGAAATTTTTTTTTGACACCTGGAACAAACAAAACATCACCAAAGTCTAAAGAGTTTATTAACTCAAGTTGGAATGTAATAGTAACAACTCGTTCTACTAAACACTGAGCATCGTTAGAAAGCTCAATCTGTACTCCTAAGTCATGCTCTATTAGACTATAAAACCAATTCCATGCTGATTTCATATGAAAATATGCTCCATTGTCCATGTACCATGCATTCCTCATAATCATGCTAGTAGAAAGGTAAGATACCATTGCGAAATATTTCTCAAACTTTGAAACAAACTCATTCATTTAGGTTTCTATAGAGGCTACTACCTACTTTTGCTATTTCTTCCATTTTCCCTTCTCCTTGTCTAGACACTATGATGCATAATGTCCATAATTATGACAAATGAAGCACTTAATTTTACTTAAGTTCTTATTTCCTAACTATGAGATTGACTCCTTATTAAGCCTTATATAAGCCCCATGGTAAACTTAAAATCCATTTTTAAGGTCATATATATTAAGTGATTACATTTCTATTGTTATATTGTTAATTAGGCTAGAACCTTTCATGGTAATATTTTTATTATAAGTATACCCTTTGTTTCCTGCACACACACACACACACACACACAAAGGAGACCTAGTCTTAGGATCATCAAATCTTATCCTATGAATTATATCCATTATAAGAGGAGGTTTCCCCTCAAATAGGACTATGATTATTGGTTTCTTATCATTTTTTAAGTATAAGGTTCATAACATTTGGTATTAGAGCTCATGATCCTAGGGTTTTATTCCTTCAAATAAGTTATCTTGGAATTTTTGCTATAGATTTTTTTTGGAATGTTTCAGATGGTGAAATTTGTACCATATTGAGGATAAATTGTGGGGAACATTGTATTCAAATTTAGGATCTTGATTCACTATACTTTCAAAGTTATTCTCCAGTGAAGTTAGAGTTCCCGAATGCTCCTGAAATCAATTTAAAACATGTTAGTTTGATTTTTTTACTATAACTTATTTTCTAGGAGGTTTTAGATGGATAAACTTGGTTAACACCGAGGAGAAATGTTGGGGAAAATATTGTTGAAATTTTATATCTTGTCTCATTATAATTTTGTAGATATGCTCTAAGGGAGTTAGGGTTCCTGAATTCTCCTAAAATCGTTTCAAATGTGTCACTTTATATTTTCACTATAACATATTTTTTGGGAAGTTTTGGACAATGAAACTTGGATCATAATGAGGCAATATCTTTGGGAACATGTATGTCAAATTTTAGATTTTGGTTCACTATACATTTGGAGATGTACTATATGGAAGTTATGGTTTGTGAAGGAACCTGAAATTAGTTTTGAACAAATTAGCTTGGTATTTTTGTTATAACTTATTTTCTAGGACTTTTCTGATTATGAAATCTAAGGGATCTTAGGAAACATACAAAAGAACCTCAAGTAAGAATTTAATAGTTATATTTTAAAAATTGGATATAGGGCACGCTATTCAATTTTTCTTGAAGGAAGAGGCCAAAAATCAACATTTTTTAGGAAAGTTACCGTGACTTTCACTTGGCACATCAAATTTTGGTCAAACCTATGGAATTGTAGAAGAAGATATATCAAAGAATTTTTCCTCAGAAAGACATAACAAGTATTATAAACCAAATTTTCAGATTCATAAGGGCTCAAATCTTAGAGATGTATATAGAAAAAGGTCAACCATTCAAATGTTTTCCAAATTAAGGTTTTAAAGGTGCATGACTTACAAGTGACATAACTTTTGATTAGAAGGTTCATTTTTTGGGTGACTGGAAATTGTGATAAAGAGGACATGCTATTATTATTTTCTCGCATGGATCCAAATAAATATCCAAATGTTACTACAAGAATTACCTCCTGAAGGCTCATCAAGGACTTATAAAGAAAGTGAAGACTTAGAATTTAGTTTCTGCCAATTAGAGAACAAAGTTAATGAAATGAATGGTTGTATGCTGAAAAAGGTGGATTTATCAAATTTTCAATAAAATATGGATGAAATGGAAAATAAGATGAATGAATATGTAAATCCATCAAGGAAAAAATAAAATAATTACAAGCCATTCCATTGAAAGATCCCCCTAAACAGGATGTGGAGTTTCAAGGAAATCGTGAATACAAGGAGAAACATGGTGATGTGACTCAATCACATATGGGGAGTATGCTATCACAATTGGAGAGAAAAAATGTTGAGTCACAGAACCATAATCAAGACTTCTCAAGCCAAGACCCACATCATCAGGGATTCAAGTCATCACCAAGGAACCACTACCTTATGAATATTGATATGAGGAAGTTTGATGGTATTGATCCTATAACATGGATATTTCAAATGAAGCAATAATTTTATTTACACCAAGTGGAATCTTTACAAAAGTTAAATATTGCGTCCATGTTTTCAGAACAAGACCAACATGTATGGTATCAATGGCTTTATGAAAGGGAAAAATATTCTCTTGTATCTTAGTCCATTTTTATAGAGGAATAAATAACACATTATGGGGATATTAAGAGAAATACACTCTCTAGTCAATTTTTAAATCTTCAACAAAAAGTATAGGTATAGAGCACATTCAACAATTCCAAAAGTTGAGTGTTAGGGTAAAGAATATTTCAGTGGAGAATTTGTTAAGCTTATTTATCGGAACTTTAAAGGAAAGTATCCAACATGAGGTGCATCTTTGTGAACCTAAAACTCTAAAGCATTCTTTCAGTATGGCAAGGAAAGTTGAAAGTAAAAAATATGGGTACTACAAGATTGGTCACTAATAACTATAGATAAAATCATGCTCCCTCTCCTTCTCCTAACCTCACTCAACCAACAAGGTTGACACCTCATCAAATGGATTAAAGAAGAGAAAAAGCACCATGTTTCAATTGTGACAACAAGTATAATAAGGGGCATAAATGTGGTGAGAAGAAATAATTTAACATATAATCTAAAAAAGGAAGAAGATAAAGAATTGGAATTGTCCCAAGATCCAAAACTAGAAGAGTATACTCCAACAATACCTTTTCATGCATTAGCTGACATCATACTCCACAAACCCTCATGATAGAAGGATATATTATAAATAAAAAGACAATGATGTTGATTGATTTTGGAAGTACCCCCCTAACACCACTTATTAATACCTAGTATTGAGAGATTACATTTACATTGTTACTTTGTTAAGTAGGCTAGAACATTTCATGGTCCAATTTTATAACTCCTATATCTATATACTAGGGAGACCTAGTATTCAGATCATCAAATATTATATTGTACATTGTATTCATTGTAAAAGGAGATTTCCCTCTTGAAGAGGACTCCAATGATTCGTTTCTTATCATTTTTAAGGTGCAAGGTTTATTGAATTTTGTAACTATGGTCTATCTTCATAATTATTTTGTCCTTAATAAAATGGAAATGCATGATCTTCATGCTTAAACTAAAAGGAATTTTTTTTAAAGACATGTTATTCGTGTTGATTGAAAAAGGAGAAATCTTAAATTTTTGAAAAAGAATTTTTGGCTCTAAAATATGTCTTTCCAACCTCCTAGTCAAGTCGCCCCCTTAAAATGTTCAAATCCAATCCATCCAAAAAGGCACCCATTCAGACTGGCTAAGTCTATAAATAAGAGGCAATTCAACCTCCCTCAAGGCCAACAATGAAGCTCACATTTGTCTGAGGCAAGAAGAGCCTAATCTATGGCATACAAAGTACATTTGAGGTAGTAAAGAAAGGGGCATTTATGAGGAAATGAAGATTGAGGAAACAAAGGACTAAGGCAACGAGGTCTAAGGTATGAAGGTTGAATTTCAAGAGTGATGAATATCCATGGAAGTTCTTGTTATGAAGATCGAATCTATATTGGACATAACTTTTGTGAAGGGACTGAATCCTCATGGAAGGGCTATTTGTATAGAAGGAATAAGCCAAAGTTCCATGCAGACCTAATCGGTCACTTCAATGGCCAGTTGACTTGATTAAGAGGATGGACCATGGGCCAGGTTTGACTTAGTTATTGACTAAGATGTATCTATGTTGAATTGAATATTTCTCTATTGAAAAGGTTGTTTGGTTTTTCCCCATGTGGACTTTCCTAGGGTAAAAATGTTGTGTTCTTGTGTGTGGTTATTTCTTTATGATCTTTTGACATATTGTTATTGTTGAAGTTCTATGTATAATTATTTTATGATGCATAATGAATGTAAGATAATATATTTTTAAAAAAGAATCATAAGAAATAATTATCAGATTGGAGAATTACTGAAAAACAACAAGGTTTGTAGAATTATGATGTAGAATTGGAACTACTCAAGAAATTTTATCTAAAATTAAGAGACAATTCTACTCTACTGCTCTACAGAAATTAATTCACAATATAGAACAACAATTACAAACATGCAATAATAAATAACACACATGCATAGTATTTTTCTAGGGGAAAGAAATTGCTAAAACCCCATTAAGCTTACTTGCATTAAATCAAATGAATAGAGAATGTATTAAAATTGCTTGCTCACTCTTAGCACAACCTGCAAGTGAATAACCTATCTCTCTGCTTAGTGAGAAGATTTGACCTAGACTTAGTCAATTTATGCCTAAGCTTGAGCCCCAATTTCCTTGCACAATTATTGAGGAGGTAGGCTCCTATTATTTAGGAATTTTTCTCCAATTGATTGTGCAAGTTCCAAGGTTGATAATCTGGTTGTATGCAACACTTGTACACTCAATAATAGTCTACGACTGATGTTACATTGCTTTGGAATCTCCACCACGGTTGGGGAACTTGAATTCTTTGCATGCACTAGCTATTTTAGGCTAATTGATCAGTTAGTTGGATGATCACTGAGTTAGACTGTTGTCCCACTGCATAACTGACCTTCCACTAGTTCTATCAATAGTTAAAACTAGTTTAACTCAAAGCAATTTGAAATAATTGACCTTGATTGCTACAAATTAGCGAACACACATGCTTAACTGAACTCCAAACCCTCTAACTTGAATTTACTGAGCTAACTGAGTGACATAAGACATGTCACATAATTTAATTGCATCCAAGTTGTTTGCTGATGTGGAAATTCAAATTTTGTCAATTTGACCAAGGCAAAGTCAAATTTATACTTTCTTGCTGCACTTCTCAACACTCCCTCTCAACAAGAAAGGGATTATCAACCACCGCTATCCTGCACCTTTGGAACTCGAACTTTCCTCTTGATAAGGCCTTTGTCAAAATGTCAACATCTTGTTCCTTTGTAAGAATGTGTTGTAGCAACATTATCTGCCTTTGCACACAATCCTGTAAATGATGATACCATATATCTATATGCTTGGATCGATCGTGAAAAACTAGATTCTCAAGGAGCTTAATGCAACTTTGATTATCACAATAGATCACTGTTGGATTCATAATCTGACCAAACATTCCCACAAGTATCTTTCTCATCTAGATCTCCTCACATGTTGCTTGAATTGCAACCATGTATTATGCTTCTGCCGAGTTGAGCGACACAAATATTTGCTTCTTACTGTACCATGAAACTGCTACGGACCCAACGCTGAAAATTCCACTTGATGTACTCTTTTGGTGGATGGACTCTCTTCCCAATCTGCATCTGTGAAGCCACACAACTTCACTCCCTTTATCCATCTGTACCATAATCCATACAAGGTAGTGCCTCTGAGGTACCATAAAACATGCTTTGTTGCCTTCCAATACAATTTGGTTGGCCTAACCATAGCTTGGCTCAAGCGGTTGACTGCATAGCACATATCTTGTTGTGTGTTCACAAGATACATTAGTGAACCCACTCAGTGTCAGTAAATGATAGCATCCACCTCTTCACTTGAAGTGACAATCTCCTTCCTCTAGTTGGTTTCTAGAGGTGTCTCCATGGGCATACAAATCTCCATCCAGAATCTCTGCAATATCTCGTTGGCATACTTGCCTTGAGACACAAACAATCCCCCATTTCATTTCCATACTTCTAGCCCAAGGAAGCAGTGCATGAAACCCATGGCTTTCATCTCAAATTCCCTTGCAAGATCCTCCTTGCAAGAGATGATCAACTACTCATCACCTATTAATATTAAATCATCAACATATAAAAAAATGACAAGCAATTTACCTTCTACCGAAATATGATAGAGGTTCACATCCACTTCATTTTTTGTGAAGCCCAAACTAGTGAGATAACTGTCGATCCAGTTGTACCAACCTCAGAGTGCTTATTTGAGACCATATAATGTTCGCTTGAGTTTGCACACATAATACTCCCAATCAAATGTATCAAAACCTTTTGGTTGCTCAATTTACACCTCCTCCTCAATAAAACTATTCAGGAATATCATTTTTACATCCATCTGGTGGATATTCCACCCTATCTACGTAGTCAGTGCAAAATATGATCTGATGGATGAATACCTTTCTATAGGAGCAAAGGTTTCCTCATAGTCAATTACCTCAGCGTGAGAGAATCCTTTGGCTACAAATCCAACCTTATACTTCTCTATGCTTTCGTTTGTTGTGTGATTAATTTTGAAAATCCATCTCGAACCCACAACTGATTTATCAGTTGGCCTTGGGACCACTTCCCAAAAGCTGTTCTTCATGATGGATTCGTATT
The DNA here is from genome assembly GCA_000404065.3 of Pinus taeda. Lineage (NCBI taxonomy): Eukaryota > Viridiplantae > Streptophyta > Pinopsida > Pinales > Pinaceae > Pinus > Pinus taeda. Next base: position 55,399 of record APFE030402225.1, read on the forward strand.
CTTCCACCATTGCATGAACCCAAATTAGTTTCTCTAATTTTTCCTCAAAAGAGGATGGTTTAGTCTCTAGAAGCTCAGTCATTAGAGCCATGTAGGTAGTGTACCTCTCAGGTGACCTCCTTTGCCTGTGAAAATTTGAAGGAGCTCCCATATTATCCCTCGTATCTTGCACAAGTATATTTGCTTCCCTGGTTCTTTTTCTCCCTTCTCTAGATGGTTCTTCTTGAGTGGATGTCTCCATTCCAGCTCCTTTATGATCCTCCTTTTGTGGTTGCTCAACAACTTACTAAGGCTCCTCCTTTGGAGCTAAAAGCTCATATTTGGTGGGATCTAAAGCTCCCTCTCAAGAGAGCACTGCGTTGCTTTCTCTTCATCAAACTTTACATCCCTTCACATGAATGTCATTATGAGGGAAGGTAACTACACACAATAATTGTGTGGAGTTTTGGTGTAACCCACAAAAACTCCCAACTCTACTGTCAGCTCAAGATTCTTCCTCGAATCTTTGGAGACATGGTAGTAAACAGAGGCTAAAAAAATCATGAAGTGAGACACATCCGACTTTCTCCCTAAGAAAGCCTCCTCTAGTGTAATCATACCAAGAATCCGATGAGGACTCTAGTTCTGAAAGTTTAATGTTGTGTTAAATGCCTCTGCCCATAAATGTAGTGGTAGGCGTTGGTCATGCAGCATAACTCTTGCAGATCCCACAATGCTCCGGTTCTTTCTCTCAGCTACCCCATCCTGCTGTAGGTTGTGGGGTGTTGTCAACTCTCTTTGAATGCCTTCTTTTGCACAAAGATCATTGAATTCATTCGAAACATACTCACCTCCGTTGTCTCTCTTAAGAGTCTTCACCTTCTTGTCGGTCTCTTTCTCAACTATTGCCTTTAATTCTACAAACTTTGAGAATGTCTCATCCTTCTTCCAAATGAAGAAGATCCAACACTTCCTTGAGAAATCACCAATACAAATAACAAAATACTTATGTCTAGCAATGGAGGCTATTGAGAAAGGTCCTCAAATTAGAGTGGACTCTTTCCAATACTACATGTGCTTTGTTTTCTTGTTCATAGAAAGTGGATTTCACATACTTCCACAAGGTACAATATTTGTAGACATCCTATTGCTCAAGTGCTTCTTTAGGGAGGCTAGTGGTTATTTGTTAAATAATTTTCAGGGCGCCATAATGGAAATGGCCCAATCTCTATGCCAAATTTCACTAACATCACGACATATTTTCTCTTCCTTACCACTTAATGCAGTCCAATATTCCACATCCAACTTATACATGTTGTTCACCCAAACCCTGATCTGCTTCACCTATTCAGTAGCTATGTGTCTCAGGAATGCTTTCCCTTTGCTGAAGATCACATCATAACCACAATTTTCCAAAACTGCTACAAAGAGAGATTCTTCTTTAAGCCCAGAACAAACATGACATCTTTGAGGCGAAGAGGGGATATCAACTCCCTTTGAAAGGTTACTGTATCAATCTTGGTAGCACTGTACATTCTATCGTCCCCCAACTCAATATGCATATGGAGATATTTCTCCTCTAGGTCACTGAAAAACTCTCTACACTTTGTAATGTAGAACGAGGCTCATGTAGAACAAGGCACCAGAGTCCAAGTATCACACACTTCCCATCACGGTGCTGGCCATGCATGTGATAAGGGTGAAGTCTAGCTCAAATTATGAAGCCAATGCTTCACCTGCTACACCTCCTAAGCTCTTCTTGCTAGAATTTTTATGTGGACATTTGTAGCATAGTACCTGAAATCGTGACAATTGAAGCATTTTATTTTGGACAAGTCTTTCTTCTTGCCGCCTTGGCTGGATTCTGGTTTCATTTGAGACTTCTTCACTTTGCCCTTCTTATCCTTTCCAACCAATGTAAAATTTTCTTCATCCTCTACTTTGGATGAAGTTCCACCTCGGTTATTTCTCCTGAACTCTTCTTGTACCAAGTCAGACCACAAACTTTCCCACTTCGATAATTTTCCCTTCCACTTACATAGTTATGATAGTTATGCCAGGATTTTAGAAGCCTTAGAAGAGCTAGGCTAACCAGGTCCTCTTCTACAATTGTCACACCAAGTCCTCTAAGCTAATCCAAAACTTGTACAAATTTGGTGAGATACCGTGGAATAATATCATTCTTATCGATTTTATTTTTTCAAAGTTTGTCTTCAAGGGCCAATTTTCTATGATCACTGTAGGAGGTTCGAAAAAATTTCGAGGATGCGGACTGGCGGACTGGCGAACCTGCACGCCCTAGACTCCTGACCCCGTCCATGCGCTCCTGTGCCTGGTAGCGCTGCTGCTGCTGGGCTGCGCTCCCCCTCTGCTGTCCTCCCCTTCTCTGCTCCCGGGCCTCCTGCCCTCCCCCTGCTTCGGGGTATCCCCTAGGATTCCTTCGCGCGATCCTTCCCATGACCTGATCCCCCAATGGCGGAATCAGATCCTCTGCTCCAGGATCCAGAAGACCATGAGAAGATCTTTCCCTCCCTCATTCCTGAGCACAAGGCAGGGAAAATACGACCATCAGCTTCCAAGTTTATCAAGAAGTTAGACGAAATACCAGAAGTTTCTCTCCCTCCGTCCCTTCCGAGGAGAGCGTCAATCTCGTTAGCAGAAAGAGGCCTGGTTGGACAATTCACGGGCCTATGGCCCTCACCAAGATCTGTCCAGAGTTGGGTCAAGCGAAACTGGAACTCGATAGTGCAAGGTAAAATAGCAATCCGGTTTTGCGGCAGAGGATTTTATACCTTTCTTTTTGAATCAACGGAAGACAGGAACCTGATCTTCAGGAATGGCCCCTATTTCATGGATTCCCGAGGCCTCTACCTAAACAAATGGACTCTAGACTTCGACCCAGAAATGGACGTTCCCAATGTGGTCCCTGTTTGGGTTCGCCTCCCCCACTTGCCGCTACATTGCTGGGGGGATGAATCTGTATAAGCTATAGGCAACGCAGTCGGCAAATACATAGACAGATCTGAACCAAAAGAAAACATGCATGCATGCGCAAGAATCTGCATGGAAGTGGATCTGGGCAAAGGACTTCCAGAAGCAATCAAACTCAAAGTCGACCAATGGACGCGCATCCAGCAAGTGGACTACGAGCAGCTTCCCTTCAAGTGCAAGGTATGTCATGAATACGGGCATTTCGCTAATAGATGTAGGAAATCTAAAAATAATGTTCCTGAAGGCAACAACGAAACCCCCGAGGAAAATTGGGAGCAAGTAAAAAAGAAAAAACCAAACCCCCCTCATGGTCCATACTCTAAAGTCTCCCTAGAAACCCCCCCTTGCATTCCCAACCCTCTGGCCCTATTCCCTCCTTTCCCTCCTCCTCCAATCCTTTTGAAACCCTGTCCGCATAGGACCCCCCATCCCCTCCTCTTTCCCCCAGAGGTACTGCCATCATTATCTCCTCCCCTGTCTCCATTCCTCAGTCCTCCCCTCCCCCAACAGTGGAGAGAATCTTAACCCGAAATAAATCTAAGGAAAACAACCTCTCCATTGATCCCCCCAGGAAAGTCGGCAGGAAGTCTAATAAGGAAATTAGAGATGAAAACGCAGCAAAAGAAATTGCCACAGGAACGCAGCAACCAATGGATACATTCCTAGAAAAAACAAAAGGAAGCAGAGAAAAAATGAAGGAGAAAAGCGGGGCTCACAACAAACAAGGTAAATGATGATTTTGGTCTCCTGGAATTGTAGGGGGATGGGCTCCTCCCTAAAAACAAATGCAGTCCGGGACCTCCTCAAATCTGAACAGCCAGACCTTCTGCTACTTCAGGAGACCAAAATCACGGAACAAGAATTCAAAAATCACATAAAAAAAAGCAAAAAATATGCAGGTGTAGCGACAAGCGTAGCAGGCGCCTCAGGAGGCATAGGAACACTATGGGACAAAAACAAATGGAAACTCAAGGAGAAAAAGGCCTACAGCTGGTGGATAAGAACAGACATCCGGGACAAAGCCACAAAAGAGGATTACATCATTTACAATATTTACGCCCCAAACCACTACAGGGACAAAGCTTCTTGCTGGGACACAATCACTTCAGATCTCATGACAGTTCAGGGAAGGAATATTTTCCTCAGAGGGGACCTAAACCTCATAAGGAATGCAGATGAGAAGTTGGGAGGAAACTTCTATGCTGATCCATCTAGAGACTCCCTCGAAGCAATAATTCAAACTCATAACCTAGTAGACATCCCTCCACTCAATGGGAGATTCACGTGGAGCAACAAACGAATTGGCAACAACAATATAAAGGAGAGACTGGACCGAATCCTGGTACAAGAAAGAATAGTGGCCAGATTCTCAAATATTCAAAGCAAAATCATACTGGGTTATTTCTCAGATCAAAAACCAGTGGCTCTGATTTTAGACAAAGGAAAAAACATGGGGCCTCTCCCCTTCAAATATAACAAGGCCTGGGACAGCAAAGAGGAATTCAGAGCCTTGGTTAAGGAACAATGGGAAAAAGAGGTTATTGGTTCGCCACACTTCATATGGGAATCTAAAATAAAAAATCTCAGGAATGTCATTAAACGCTGGGCAAAAAACTATGCGGTAGAGGAATCTAAAAAAAGAACTGCCCTTCAAACTCAGCTGGAACAGTGGAACCAGGACAAGGAGCGCACCCAGTTCACAGAAGAAGATAAGGCCAAAGAGAATGAGATGTGCAGGGACCTGTACAAACAACACAGGGAGGAGGAAGAAGAGATGAGACAAAAATCTCGCTGCCTCTGGCTCAAAGCCAGCGACAAGAACACCTCTTTTTTTCACAATAGTTTAAAAATCAGGCGTGCAACAAATCACATAGAGAGAATAATGATAGAGGGGAGAGAACTAAGAGACCAAGAGGAAATTAAAGAGGCTGCGTTCAATCACTTCAGCGCTCTCCTAACAGCAGATCTTCAGCCCGTCGATAGTGTGGATTTTCTCAGCGCAATTGAAAATAAAATAACAGCTGATCAAAACATCGAGCTGGACAAAGAGGTTACAATAGAGGAAATTGAATGGTCGATATTCAGTATGGCTCAGGACAAGGCCTCGGGCCCTGATGGATTCACAGTGGCATTCTACAGAACCCATTGGGAAATCATCAAGAAAGACTTCGTAAGAATGGTAAAGAACTTCTTCTCTAAGAGCAAATTGGGGAACAACATCAAATCCTCACATTTAGCTCTCATCCCCAAGGACCCCAATCCTCAATCGTTTGATCGATTTCGGCCAATCTCCCTTTGCAATGTCTCCTATAAGATCATCACCAAAATTCTAGCTAGCAGAATTAAAAAGCTCCTTCCCTCCCTCATCTCTAAGAACCAGGGAGGCTTCGTTCCCAAAAGACACATCACAGATAATGTGATACTCATCCAAGAGGCAATTCACAACAATATCAATAGAAAGGAAAAGGGGATGATTATCAAATTAGACATGGCCAACACATTTGATAGAGTCAATCACCAATTCCTTAAGGCGGTTCTTGAAAAATTCGGGGTCTCCAGCATCTTCATCAGTAGGATCATGGAATGCATATCCTTGCCTTGGACAGCTCCACTGATCAACATCAGACCAAGCAATTTATTCAGAAGTTCGAGGGGGCTGAGACAAGGCTGCCCTGTCTCCCCATTTCTCTACATCATTATGGCCGAAACTTTAAGCACACAACTGGAAAAGCTGCACAGGCAAAAAGAAATTACAGGCATCAGCATAGCTCGTGGAACCAAGGAGATAAACCACTCCCTCTTCGCAGACGACACCCTCCTAATAGGAGGAGTCTCTAGTCTCATGGCCAGAAGGTTCAAGAAAACGCTAGACCTCTTTCTACAAGTGTCCGGGGGAAAGCTCAACAATAATAAGTGCATGCTTTACACTTGGAACGTCCCCAGGCACATCACTCAGAGAATTTCCATAATCTTGGACATCCCTGCTCAAAGGAATTGGAGTCATTTCATGTACCTGGGATTACCTTTAGCCAAGGACTCAATCAAGACCGAAATCTGGGTGAAAGTAATCGAGAGGCTGAGAGGCAAACTTCAAAGTTGGGGGATGTCATGGCTCAATCTTGCTGGGAGAACAAATCTAATAAAAGCCATCCTTTCAGCCCTCCTTATTTATCAGTTCGCCATCACTCTCGCCCCGACCAGCATTCATAAGCACATGGAATTAATTCTCAGAAGATTCTTGTGGCAAGGAGGAAGGCAGGACTCCAAAAAGTTCAGCCTTGTTAAATGGGACTAGGTAATCTTACCATTTGAAAAAGGAGGGATAGGAATCAGAATCCCAAGATTAGCCAATATGGCCATGGGATTTAAGCTAATATGGAGAATTCTCAGTGAAAAGGGAGCCTGGTGGACAAAAGCAATCAAGCGAAAATACCTGAATGGGACCAACTCCAACATCCTTGTGGATCCAATAGCTGACAGACAGTGCACACCGGTTTGGAAACTCATAAAAAAAACTCTCCCTTTCCTCAAAGGTTACATTTCAAGAGCCCCGGGCAATGGAAGTGGCCTTAATATATGGAATGAACGTATAATGGGCAGGGAAGCAAGGGATACTCTCCCAAATCTCCGACCTTTACACTTGTGGATGGAAGAAAAAAAGTTAAAGTTCCTGTATGACATTTCCATTTGGGAACAAAATCGGTGGTTGGGTTGGAAACACCTCCGCCTCCCCTATAATCTCAGAGAGCAGTGGGCGGACCTCAAGCTTTCCCTCACAGGTTCTGCCCCACTCAATAGACTGTCCGAAGATAGATAGATGTGGGACCCCAATGGTGGTAGCTACACTGTCAAAGAAGGGTATAAAATCCTCCAAAACGCCTCAGCCATAAACAATTGGCCTCTTCACAAAGTTGTTTGGAACCCTGAATGTCTTCCAAAGGTCAAGTTTTTTAACTGGACCCTTCTGAAAAGCAAAATCCTCACAGCGGAAAATTTAAGTAAGAGGGGCATCCTAGGCCCCTCAATTTGCTGCCTTTGTAGAGAAGCGGAAGAAAGCAACAATCATCTCTTCCTTGAATGTACCTTTGCCCGAAAATGTTGGAAGCTTATAACTAGCCCTTTAAGAATTGGAGACCTGCCCAACCAGATCTCACTCCTGCAAAAAAACTGGGGGAACAACTATCCCTACCCCAAGAAAAACAAAACCTTGGCCAAGAGACTGTGGAACAACATCCCTCCAAACCTTTGTTGGCAAATCTGGATTGCCAGAAACAAATGTATCTTCAACAACAAGAAGCCCAGTATCTCCTGTACTCTCGCCAAAACAACTGCCCTCATCTCTGAAACTCTCAGTGCTAATGGAATAGCCCATTCAGACCAGGAAACAGGGAACCCAAAGGAAATGGAATGGATAGCCAAATTCAACTATGAATCAAGGAGCCATAAAACAATAAGCACAGGCCAGAAAAAGATAGATTGGAAATTGAGAGGCCCGGAGGAAGAAATCAGAGGATGGATTCAAAATCAAAAGAGGCCCTCCCTCCACTTTGATGGAGCTTCAAAAAATAATCCGGGATAGGCAGGGGCTGGGGGAGTCATCAAAGACCAACAAGGCAAGATTCTGGTGACATACGAATGGGGATTGGGGACAATGTCCAACAATAAAGCTGAGGCTTACAACCTCCTTCTAGGAACCTCCATTCTCAGAAGACTTGGCCTCCAACATCCGATTATAATAGGGGATTCAGCTATCATAATAGTAGCAATGACATCAGGGAAGGATTTCAATCAAATTTCCTTGAACAGTATAAAGTCCAGGATCATAGACAATTTAAAAGACATTGAAGGTGCCACCTTCAAACATGTGTTAAGGAGCAGCAACAAGGAAGCAGATGAGCAAGAAAACAAGGCAGTGAGTAGGCAAGTTGGCCAAGTTAAGGAAAACGAATACTATGAAAGAGCTATTCCATAAATTTTTTTATTCCATCCCATCGCATCAGACTCTGTGTCACCTCAGTCATCATTCCTCTCGATATCAGCTCATCCCCATATCTCCAGTCAACCACGCATATCTCCTCGACTGCGTAAACCTATCCTCTCGCACTCTGATCCTTCCCTCCTTATCAGAAATGATCACCTCCCTTCATGCAGACCTCATGATCCTTCTGAACCCAGTCGCCTCTCCCAGGTTTGGCACTGCCAGCCATCTTCTCAAAATCTCCTTCGCTCGCAGCTCGATCCACCTCTGGATTTTCAGTCAACATCGGATCAGGATCTCCCTGCCTTGGATCCCCCTATCTTGCTGCCTCCCTTCTATTTATTGTAGAGTGTCCCTCCTCTCATTCATCCTCCCATGCGTTCTGAAGGCTCAGGTGCATTCTTCCTTTCAGTTCAGAACTCTTCAAGAAGCTGCGCGCGGTCTTCAGGAGCCTGGAGCTCCCCTCTCATCAGTGGTAATCTCAAGCTTTTCCTTTTTTTCAGGTTCTCTTCATCTCTAACGGGTCTCTGGTTGTCCTGTCTCTGTGTTCCTCCCCTTCCTCTACATTCTGTCACTTCCCCTACACTCATCCCCTGCGCATCTCAGTTACTGCTGTGCGTTATCCCATTCTCCGGAACCAGAAGACTTCTATCAAGCGAGGCAGCCCCTGCTCCCAAGCTCGCCTCCCTTCGAATCGATCGAGGTGTTATTCCTGTCTTCCTCAGGTATATTGGTTGCTGACTTTCTTGGCAGTTCATTCCCTCTCAGAAATGGCGGAGCCCTCCGAAATCAGACCCCAGAATGAGAATCAGATGGGCAACAATCCTCCTGAGAATCCTCTGGACCGAGTTCTGGGCAATAACACTTGCACACTATGCAAGCAGCACTGTTTCATGATCTCAAGGATCATTAAGCACCAAAACGAGCTCAAGGAGGATTACCAGGCCGACAGTCACTCCAAAAGAAAAAAATTGGAGAAGCAGCGTGCTGAAATAGAGAACCTGAAAGAAAAATGCACACACCTTGAAGAGGCCATAGCACACATCAAAAACATCACGGATGCCATGCAAGCAGAAGCCTCCACCAGAGCAAGCAAGAAGGATACTCAGATGGAGGACTCAGTCAATCAGTTCTGGTAAAATTCCCATGGCCAGCAAATTTTGTCTCCTCGCAGGTCTCTTTGTAAGGCAATATAGCCGTTTCTTATTCCAGTACATTAGCTATAAGGTTATCAACAAGAAGTTAGGGCCTGCGCGCCCATTTTGGACTTCTCTTCCTCTCTCTTCGCTCCTTGTAACAACACTCATATGCAACAGTTTTTTATAATAGACAAGTACTCGATTATGTTAATTTTTTTTTTTTTTTCTATGATCACTGTTATTCTCGAACAACTCTACCAATTCCTTCCACATTGTGAAAGGAGTTTCTTTTCCATGGATATTTTATACAATGTGGTCTCACACTCCCTCCAAGATTATTCTCCTCGCCTTAGCTACGTCTTTCTTCCATTGGGATAGGTTTTATGCATCAGATGCCTGTGGTTTTTCAATATCTATTTTGACATATTCTAGCAATCCATTGTCATCTAGCACTACGTCCATGCAACCTTTCCATGCAATGAAATTCAAGCTGCCTTCCAAGGCATACTCTAATCTCAGCCCGTTGTAGGTCATCTTCCCAACTTTGAAGAAGTCCTACTACATGGAAGTTGCAAATTCGAACCTCCTAGGAACAACTTCGAAATTCCTATTCTAAAGTGAATCCAAATCCAATACCATGTAAAATTGTGATGTATAATTGCAATTGCTCAAGAAATTTAATCTAAAATCAAGAGACAAAATTCTATTCTATTTCTCTACGGAAATTAATTCACAATTTAGAACAACAATCACAAACATGCAATAATAAATAACACACATGCACATTATTTTTCCAGGGGAAAGCAACTTCTAAAAACTCCTTAAGCATGCTTGCATTAAATAAGATGAATAGAGAATGTATTACAATTGCGTGCTCACTCTTAGTACAACCTGCAAGTGAATAACCTATCTCTCTACTCAATGAGAAGATCTGACCTAGACTTAGTCAATTTCTACCTAAGCTTGAGTCCCTATTTCCTTGCACAATTCTTGAGGAATTAGGCCCCTATTATTTAGTAATTTTCCTCCAATCGATTGCGCAGTTCCCAAGGTTGATCATCTGGTTGTTTGCAACACCTATAAACTCAAGAATAGTCTACCACTAATGTTACAGTGCCTTGGAATCTTGACCACAACTGGGGAACTCGAATTCTCTGCATTCACTAGCTATTTTAGGCCGATTGATCAGTTAACTGGATGACCACTAAGTTAGACTGTTGTCCCAATGCACAACTGACCTTCCACTAGTTCCATAAAAAAATAGAACTAATTGAACTGAAAATAACTTGAAATAACTGACTTTGATTGCTACAAATGAGCAATCACACATGCTTAATTGAACTCCAAGCCCTCTAACTCAAATTTACTGAGCTAGCTGGGTGAAACAAGCCATGTCACACAAGTTCACGACATCCAAGTTCTCTGTTGATGTGGAAATTCAAATTTTCTCAATTTGACCAAGGTAAAATCAAATTGAAACTTTCTTGCTGCACATCTCCACAAGGTTCATAACACTCCTAAATATTTCCTTTTCCCTTACTGGGTCCTTTTCTTTTAACTTTCTATTTTTGACTAAATAGGACTAGGTTTTCATCACCACCATTCTTACCGACCTTTCACTCCATCCAAGTTTCATCCCGGATACAATCATCCCATAGTATTTCAAAATTAGGAACATTTTCACGAGCACAACTATCTTTAACAAATGGTTCACATGATACTAGCAATGCATTGAATGCCATCTCCACCAACTTAGCATCTACAACCTTTTCCCCAACTGCTACAAGTTGATCACAAATGTATGTGACCTTGATAAGGTAACCGAAAACCATATATAATCTGGTCATATCTACAAATCTAAGTTTATTCCACAATATCATCTTTCTATTTGTGTTCTCACTCTGGTAGAGGCTAGCTAGAGAATCAAACATCTCCTTCATTGTTTTCTTCTGAGATAAGTGAGGGATCAAATGATCGTTCATGGCATCTGAGAGATATTCTGTACTAACAAATATTGTGGATCTATAGGTGGAGTAACTACCTTCTCAATGATATCAAGAGATCATTTTATCCAATAACAATCTTATGGTGGATTTCAAGGACAAGTGATTGGAGGCACCATATAATTTGTACTCAAACCTAAGGATCATTGATGCCATTTATGAGATGTATTGAACAAACTCCCAAATCTGAAAAATAAAACATTGAAATTCTCTTACTATTTGTCCTTCTTCCCTACAATAGATTTATTGTTGCAAATCCCTAAGGATTTCAAAACCATGCTTTGATACCTTTTAAATTTTAAAGGCTTGGGTGATTGTTGTCCTATGTTTCTCTTAATTAAATAAACCATATCTTAATTTATTTATCCACAAAAATAAATATTTTGGAACATGCAACAATCACACATATAGTTGAAAAATGAACAAAAGAATAAGCATGATCCATTAATAATTACACCTCCAATTGGATTTCATTTAATATTCCAATCTTAGATGGAAACTTCCATAAGTTTTCAAACTAACAACCTTTCACCATACATAAAAAATTAGATCTACACTTAGATAAATTTTCCTATTGGTCAACTAAGCCTCTTGCCTACTTGAATTGTTGTTCCGTACTATACAGACTATACATTGGCTTGTTTCTTGACCTTGGTTCCTCTCCTATGCTTTGAATATGCTCAATTGATCTCTCTTTATCTCAAGTCTTCTTGGAGTACAAAATATGTGTCTTAAACCTCTCTCATCTTGTTCTATTTATTCTTTGAGAGATATAACTAATCTCCTTAATTCCAACACCTAATTTCCAACCTTAGCAACTAATCTCCTTAATCCTAACAACTACCTTATATTAACAATAATGTGTATGGCTAAGATTATATCAAATCTAACTCACTAATATTCTAGTATCTCAAGAATATTTCATTTATTTTTCAAAGACTAGGAGAATATATGAAATTTGACTTCCATTTTTATTTATTTAAGTGAAAGACAAGATGATATTATTTCCCACTTTTACTTGGTAGTCATTGGAAGTTGTCTCAAATTACTTGTCACACATTCAAACCTAACATGTGCAAGAAGCTCCTACTTGAGAAATATTTCCCAACAAGGATATTGGACACTGAAATTATCACTCAAGTATGTCCATTATGACCTAGTTGTGTGAAATCATCATAATTGACATTAAAATGGATATAAAATATGGATTTCTTTATGCATCCACTTTACCAAACATTACCTTCTATTTGGCCCCTAAGATGGTCCTCTCCCAATATAGTCATCCTTAACAACACATATGCAAGCAATATGACAAATTGTCCACCTTAAAATCCAAAATTCATACTAATATTATAAAATTAAATGTTACAAGAACCAAACCATGCATCACACACATGTAAACAAGCCAAAAATTGTTACATGTAGCATGACAACCGAAAAAAATCTAAATGCAAGGGAATGGTTAGCAATTCTTAGTACTTTTATCATCGGAAAATTAACCCAAAGCCATTCATTTTTCATATTTCACTCACCAAAGAACACATTTAATTGGCAAAACAAAATGAAACTGCTACAATATTTTAAATTTTTTCTTACAAGCTAGAGGAATATATAATTGACACATAAATAACATGGTTTTATCTGTGCTAACAAAGGAAGTATGATTTCAACAAATAGTTAATTGAGCAAACATAATTTAGAATATGCATTCTAGGGAATCTACCATGTCATATACTATGAAAGGGATGGGAAACACATTATAATGAATTTGGATATAACATGGGGAATAATGATCCTAAATGTCTTGAATTGGAAGCAAGGACAACAAATATAATATCTTTCCAAAATTATGCAATATGCTAGTGATTTCAAAGTTCTTTCATGAAAGATGATTGAAAAAGGTCCACTATAAGCTAGGAAAGGTAATATTATAACACTAACTCAATGTGTAAATGAAGCTAACAGAAATAGGATGCATCCAATTGGAGTGTAAACATAGTTAGTAGTGGAAAGCACGACCTCCATAATTTCTTCATTAACAAATAAACCATCATTGAACCGTGATACTAACAATTATAGTATCTAGCTTCTCGGAGGTTGGAATTTTATGTTACAAGTGAGCACAAGGTTTCAAAAACAAATAAGCAATGGCCTTTTTTTCTTAATATTCATTATTTAAAATGATATGAAATGAAACCACCAGATAATGTTTTTTGTCATGGAGGGAAGGTAGATTATATAATGAAACAAATAAGGAACACAATGAAAACAATGAACATTAAATTATTTGAATGCTTCATGAGTGAATTCATGCATAGATAAAAAACCTTCATTCACATTGGTTGATGTAAGAGTGAGCATTGCTACAAAGTAATGAAGTGTGTCAAGGATGCTCAAATTTAAGGTGATAGGTCAAAATGATTAACATCAATTTTAATGATAATGGATAACTAAATAACTCAAGGTGTGGACAATTAGGATCACAATAGGTTAATAGAGAAAGATACATGGAGGGTATTGCTTTAATTGTCACACACGAAATCCTAATAATGAATTCCAGGTCTCAACCATTATTTAATGTAGTTAAGGAGATAACCTAATTTGATACAATATGATAATATGAATGGCAAAGGTAGTGAGTTATCCAACTCAAAACAAATGAAACAACACAAATTTCATTTAGTGGAATTGAAGAATAATGTTGAGATAAGACAAAAGTATGGATAAGTTGAAGAGTTTGCCCATAAGAATAAAGTGTAGCAAACAAAGCTTAAAGAATAAGGGGGCATCATAATGTATGTATGCATTTTATATCCGTCAAGTGAATGCATGGTGAATCAAAGCAATTGTCGATGCTTATGGTACCCAGAGTGATTCAACAAACGTGATGTAGCAAATCGATACTTATTACAAGACTCAAATATACTTATGGCTTCATGGTTAAATGGGTAAAAATCACAAGGTGACAAGGAGGATAAAAATGGATAGGCCTAAGAAAAAACTATTGCGCTAGACATAGACTCATTAATCCATGAAATCAAATAATCAAAGATAAATTACAAAGTTTGGTGAGGTTTACCATGAACAAGGGTGGAAGTAGTTGACTTCAACACTTAGTTGAGCTCGACCATGTATCAATTGTCCAAGTAACTAAGTGAAGGTTTCAAATGATGCCTAAGTGAAATGGGTCAACCGATAACCAAAGAAGCCATGTTAGATTTTAAGCTTCTGTGGTCGTTTTTTGCAGTGGCATGATCCAGATTATCCACAGTTTCGTGCTCATTCTGTCGACGTTTCAAACCCCAAAGGGGGTCCATCATTAGGACTAAATTAGATAGACTATGAATGAAAGCTTATTGAGAGAAGAGTCTTTCGACCTAGGTATAAATAAACCTAGATCTCTAATTTTTATAAAGAAGCCGACATTTATATATATGATTTCTTATTCATTTATTTATTATTATTTTTATAAAATTTTTAAT
>APFE030402225.1:70153-101817 GCA_000404065.3 Pinus taeda
AGCCTCTCTTATAACTATGATGGATCACAGAAGCCTCAATTCTACAAATTATAATTATTTTAAATTTAATTAATTAATTTTAATTAAATTAATTCATTAGATTTATTAATATGAAAACCCCTGATACTATGCTTCCAAAGGCCTGGAGGGGTTTATCTGCCTGATCAGGGGAAGCCAATTCCCACTAATTTCACTCCCATTGTCCTTGTTGAGGTTCTGAGGAAATTTCATAATTTCGATGGCCTCTCTGATTTTTATTTTATGATAATTATCCTCTCTTGCAATTATTTTAGCGTCTTCCAAACACACATGATGTTTGGTTTTGGATGAGTGTTCTGCAAGGGTTGATGTACGAGATCTCTCATTCTTTATATCAGTTGCGTGCTCTTTTAGTCTTATCTTCAGAGACCGACCTGTTTCCCCAATATAACTCTTGCCACAAGAGCAATCAATCTTGTACACACCCTTGAGTTGTTGACGATCAATGTTATCCTTAACCGACCTCATCATTTGCCTTATAGTTCCACATGTTGTAAATTGAGTGTTTATGTTATTCTTCCTTAGAATTTTTGCAATCTTATCTGTAATCCCTTGGATGGATGGAAGGTAAACTTTCCCATAATTTTCTTTCTTGTCTTCAGGAGGACACTTAGAGAGGACCTTATCCTGAGCTCTTCTTATAGCTTTCTTGATACTCCACTCCTTGTATCCAAGGTTTTTGAAGATAGAGTTTAAGTGTTCAATCTCTTCTTTTAGGTGATCTCGGTCAGAAATCCTGAAAGCCCTAACAGCTAGAGTGTTTAAGACGCCAACTTTTTGGGAAGGATGATGGTAAGAGTCAGCATGGAGATAGCTATCAGTATGAGTTTTCTTTCTATAGACCTAGTGTCCCAAAGTACCATCCTCTTTTCTACTGATCAGAACATCTAGAAAGGGAATCTTACCGTTCTCTTCAAGCTCCATAGTAAATTTGATTTCGGAAGATATAGAGTTAAGATGATTGAAAAACTTCTCCAGTTTCGCATTACCATGAGTCCAATTCAGGTTAGTGTCATCAACAAATCTTTTCCACCA
Organism: Pinus taeda; assembly: GCA_000404065.3. NCBI lineage: Eukaryota > Viridiplantae > Streptophyta > Pinopsida > Pinales > Pinaceae > Pinus > Pinus taeda. The sequence goes on from APFE030402225.1 coordinate 71,228, forward strand.
AGCTAGCTTCAAAGGGTATGAGTCAAGGGCTTTTCTTTCAAAGTACTCCATGTATAAGTTGGCGACAATAGATGAGAGTGGGGAACCCATGGCGACTCTAGATATTTGTTCATAATAGTGATCTTGAAACTGAAAAAAGTGGACCGCAAACAAATTTCTGCAAGCTTTGCTGTTTCAGGATCGGTGGCCATCTTTATAACATGAACAACTTCATCTAGAGGAATCTTTGTAAACAAATAAACCACATCAAAACTTACTAGAATATCATCTTTATCCACCTTTTTATTCTTAACAAGCTTTACAAAATCATTCGAGTCTTTTATAAAAGAGTCCGTGTTACCAACCAGAGGTTTTAGGATCTTAGCTACATACTTAGCTAATTCATAGGTAGGGGAACCAATGGTATTAACAATTGGTCTAAGAGGGACCCCTTCCTTATGGATTTTTGGTAATCCATAGATTCTAGGAATAACCTCATAGGAGGGAATCAACATCTTTTTTATTTTATCTTCCAAGTTAGTTTCCATGATGGCTTTCTTGACTTGTTTTATCACCTTGGGAATAGGGTTGGAGTTGACTCTTCTATAACTCCCACAATTTAAATGCTCATTCATTTTATGAATGTAATCTTCCTTATTTAACACAATAGTGGCCCCTCCCTTATCAGCCTTAAGAACAACTATCTTATCATTATTTCAGAGAGATCTAAGAGCCTCTCGCCCCTCTTTATCCAGGTTACTCTTTGGGTGCTTAGACTTCAACATAGCTAGAGAACATTCCTGTCTTAATATCTTTTTATTGTTTGATGAAAGGCCTTGAGTCCCATTCTCAATGTTGCAAATGATGCTTTCAAATGGAATGTTCTTAGGAGAGACCGCAAATCCCAATCCTTTGCTAAGGATATTGATTTCTTCATAAGTGAGCATTATGGATGAGAGATTAATGAATCTCTTATCATGTTTATTTGGAACATTGAGGTTCCCAATAACATTAGATTCTTCCCTAAATTGGTTATCCCTTGTAGCGTTATCATTTTTAATAATTCTACAACCTGCATTAGTTCCAGCATCTAGTTTCTTACCTTCTATGCTGCTTCTGTCCTTATATATAATGTTCTTGATTTCAACATCCTTAATATTTTCATCCATAACAGAATCAATTCCACCTTCAATTATGCTTGCACCAATTTTATTAAAATTATTGTTGTAACTAGCGCTGTTAATCCAGGCCTGCCTCTTGTCATCGTTGCTGGAACCAAAGCATGAGACAATGCAGGAGACCACGCTGCTCACCATGTTACTGTTGTTGTTACATGCATATTTTATGTTGCTGGAGCTGTTACATGTGTTTTTTATGCTGCTGGTCTGCCTCTTGTCATCGTTGCTGGAACCAAAGCATGAGACAACACAGGAGACCACGCTGCTCACCATGTTACTGTTGTTGTTACATGCGTGATTTATGTTGCTGGAGTTGTTACATGCGTTTTTTACGTTGCTGGTGTTACAAGTATGATTGAGATTTCTAGTAGCATAAGGAACAACGTGGGAGACGTCCATTATGGGTTCTGGTGGCCTGTAGAGAACAACGCAGTCGCAGGGAACAACGCAGGAAACCATTGGTGGCTTGTTGTAGTGAACCATCACACGTTCTGATGACTATAAGATTAGAAAATGAAACAACCAAGTGATGTCCTAAAAAATATCACAAGTCTTACTCTCAGCACATAAAACCAAAAAATGCAAGAGAAAATGTTAATGGAGGAGAGTGATTAGGGCATCTAAATTCCTTGGTGAATGTTCATTGTCAAATCTTTATGAAGGGTTATTAGATCAAACATGATTCAACCATAATTCTCATGCATGTTAAATACAACCATGAGTGGCCAATACTATGATGGATGAATGTTTTTCACAACTAGGACCAAGCAAAACAAATATATATGCATCCATTACAATCATCACAAGTAATCAACCTCCCAAACAATGTTTTCTAATACCCGAAGCCCAAAACATATAATTCATCAAACTGGTAAGTTCAAAACTTGCCTTGGATATGCACATGACCTTGTTAGCCACTAATCATCAACACCAATATGTCAATTTTTCCAAAGGCCCTAGATGATTGTTGGCCCATGTTTCTCTCAATTAAAATAATTAGGTTTGAAGTTATTTATTCACAATAAATATTTCTAAACATGTAATAATCACCCTTATGGCTAGAAAAGTGAGCAATGGGAGAAATAAATGAATAACATGCATGCACATTGTTTTTTCCCTTCAAATCAACTCTTCATTCCAATTATCAAATCTTAGGAGGTACCTCCATAGTTTGTTGTAACTTAGCAACTGTATGATAAACAAAATACTATGAAACATATAAAAATAATCTACTGAAATAGAAGTATGGCTCTACTAAATAAAGAAGGAAACAACTATTTGTGTACAACTCTTCGATGTTGTTGTTGTTATACAACTCTTTGATCTCTTTGATGTTAGATGGATCAAATCTTCAACAATGTCCTCCATTATTGTCATTATTCTTGTCAGTGTGTGTGGCCTCTACTTCCAAGGTGAAACCCTAGCTCAATAGGAGGAAGAATTAGGGTTTAGTTTTGGGAAAACAGGGGATTTGAGACAGTCTTGTAGATAGAGGGGAATGAAGGGGTTAGGGGCTTTCTAAATTCTTGGGGAAATTTTTGGGGGTAGGTATAGGTGTTAGGGAGTGTAGGGAAATGTAATTCCTAGGGATGAGTGAGGGGAAGGGGTAGTAAAGTGCAAAACACAGCCCTAGCCTAATAAAGTGTCAAAAGTATAGGAATAGGCTAGGGTTTGTGGGAAAGTGAGGGAAATGAGGGGAATGAGCATGGGAAAAGGTTAGGGGAGGTATATGGAGTATAGGTGAGCGTGTTTGAGCATAAAAACTAGGGTTTTACCACAACAATCAAGTAAAATGACTAGGAGACCAAAACATAGCAAAACCCTAGGAGAGGGTGATTCACTGGCACTCGCTGAGCAAACTGATGAAAGGAAATGAGGGAGGAGTGAATGAAGTTCACTTACTTGCTTATGATGTGATGGACCTGTAAATTGATGGAGAAAACCTCTGCAATGAATGATTTTTCTCTCTTTTCAAAAGCGCAACAAGGATGCCAAAAATGCAGCAAGGGAGAAAGAATGATACTCTAGAGGCAAGAATTCGATCTTATGAGGGCTGGAATGCGTAAATGGACTTGTGTTTTGGTCCTTTGTATCTTGTGGAAGCCAATTTATTCATAGTGATGAGGTGGCCCACCATATGTTTTTCACTTTTGCTTCCAAAACTATGTAGCTTTGGCATATTCAATGCAACTTTGGAACTTAGAACTTATTACATCATATTTGAAATAAATTACACTTCAAAACAAAATGTTTTGAGAAAATTCCCTATTACTACTCCTTCATTTGCTGGATTTATGATTGAGATGACAAATTTTGATGACTTTGACCCTAATGACCTAATGGTGACACTGAGCTGAATGAGGAACATGATGATATGACTGAGATGATGATGATGACCTTTTAGTGATGGCAATGACCAGAACATGAAAATTTTGAAAGGAGCAGCAATAGACCTAGACACACTAGGCAGTGACCAAATTTTTATTTTCAAAACCTAATGAAATGATAAAAAATTGACTTTGAGACCCTAACAAAAGCCTTGTAAGAGCATATTTTATCATTGGTGACTGGCAAGACTGACATGCACTAACATATGGAGAGGTTCAATCATGAATTGGCTCAATGTATTTACTGCATAGCATATGTCCGGACATATGTTCACTAGGAAAGTTAGAGCCCTAATCGACTGTTTATACTCAATTATATTTTCCAAATCAGGTCTTATAGCTTCTCTAGATAGCTTCTTGAAGTTCATTTCCATTGGTGTGGGTAGTGACTTGCATTCTATCATTCCAAATGTTTCCAGTAGCTTCACAACATATTTTCCTTGTGAAAGGAAAATATCACTAGGCCTTTGCCACACCTCAAGGCGTAGAAAGTAGTGCATGAGTCCAAGGTCATTCATCTCGAATTCAAAGGCTAGCTCTCTCTTACATCTGATCATCAGGGGCTCACTACCTTTCAAGAATAGATCATCAACATATAAAACCAAAATCAATGACATACATTGGATTACCTTGAAGTAGAGGTTGGGATTGACATTGCTTCTTGCGAATCCCAACTTCACTAAATGACTATCTATGTGGGCATACCATGCTCTGTGGGCTTGATTCAAACCATAAAATGCCTTCTTCAACAAGAAAATATGTGTCTTTTGATCCTCTACTTCAAATCCTTGTTGCTACTCAACATACACTTATTCTTGTAACATGCCATGGAGGAATTCAATCTTCACGTCTATCTAATGAAGGGTGCACCCTTGACTTGTGGCAAGTGAAATTATTGAATGAATGGTTGTATATTGAGCCTTAGGTGCAAATATATCATCATATTCTTCTCCCTCTTTCTGGGACAATCCTCGAACCATGAACCTTGCCTTGTATTTCTTAATGCTACCATCAACTCCATGCATGATCTTCAATAGCCACTTCAAAGTCACCACAGATTTCCCCTTTGGTCTTGGCACAACATCCCATATGTCATTCTTCAGAACTGATTCATATTATTCAGCCATAGTATCTTTCCAAAGTTGTTCCTTCACGACTTTTTCGAATGTGGGATGTTTGGCTTGAATCATAGTGCTCATGGCTACAACATATCCCTAGTATCTGCATGGCTTCTTCGTTTCTCTAAATTATCTTTGAATAGGAGCTCGTCTCTCATCATCCTATAATGTGTCACGAAGCGAAAGTGGCCTATTCCTAAACAATGCTTTACCCCTAGATGGTCCAGTCAACTGCTGCGCCTCAACGCATTTCGGGGGCGAGAGGATCACATGGAGGAGGATCTAGGGGATCCATGGGCTCCATGGGGTCACCAACATTATATTTCTTAGATTCGGGCATGGAAAGACCATCTAAAATATCTATATCATCAGTCTCCTTAGGAGGAGGAGGTGGAGGAAGGTCCCTTGCTTTTCCAAGGGTGCCATCTTCATCGAATGTAACATCCCTGCTAATTTAACCCTTCCTTTGATGAGGAATATATATTCTGAATCAGGGAAAATTTTAAGAAACCCCCTAAATTTATATGTATAATAAATGGACAAATTCCCATGATACATAGGAAAAATGGAGGGCGATTTTATTAATAATATAATATGTAAATATCATTTTTTTGGCGAATCTCTCACCAAATTATATTATCTTGTAAAATCATGATGAATCACTAGTACAAAATGGCGAATCACTAGTACAAAAGAATCACTAAGAAATATAAGGTTTGTTGCAGTATCTTGGCACCAAGAGGCTATTCAAGAAGAAACTGTAAAATAACACGACATTGTTGGTGAATTAGATAAGCTTGACTAGTGAATTAGACGAGCTTGAATAGTTACCATCAAGCATACCACTCTAGTGACTAAATCATACAGATTTGAAACTAATTGTTAAAGTCAGTTGATGTATAACTGTTTTTTCTTGTATTGTTTCATTGATTCCAGACAATTCATCATTGGCATACTTAACACCATTTAGGTGGCCATCGTTGATCTGCTATTTTGTATTTATGACACATATAGCTTGATTATAGAGATGAGTATTCTTGTTTTATTTGCATCTTCATATGAAAGTCATGAAGTTTTTTCTTCACCATGCATATTCCATGTCCTACACTTGAGGCACTCGGCATGAGGTCATCTACTGCAGATGGCATAGTGATCATCAATCCTTCCTAGTTTTCTCATATACTTCTTCTGACTTCTGAAAATAATATTTCAATAGCCAGTTAAATGCAGAAGTTGCTAGAAAGTTTGAAAAATCCATTAGTGTACATGTTAAAAGGTCAACAAAATCTTACTTCTATCACTAATACTTGTGATTTTGTCAGACTTTGTACAACCTTAATGACATTTTGCTGGGTAGAATGGGTTATTATTTGATTTTGCATAGAAGTTTTCCCTTATGGTGGAATTTAAATGCCTTCTCTTAGGAAAATTCATACCTCTTGTTGGCACCCTATTTTTCCTCTATCTTTCTGTCACTCGAAAGATCAAAGCCTGTTGGACAGGCTTCTTCATGCTAGCATACACTACTAGAGATTCCTTTCAAACTTTCTCTATTACATGAGCTCAATCATTTCTTTCCACATACTTATCTCTAGAATAGGCTCTCTTTGATGTTCTCTAAGCTCATGGATCTAATGCCCATTTCAGAATTTTTCTTGAAACTTTATGAAAATTTAAACTGACCTTTCATTAATGTCCTTTTGTGCAACAATCATTGATGCATTTTTTAAACTATCAATATATAATATTTGAACTCGAGAAAGCTTCCATCTCTGTCAATCCTGATCATTATGTATGCCATGGACATAAAAATTTGAAATTCTGGTGCCCATTGTTATGCAAATTTGACAAGGAATTATTGTTGGTGTTCTTCCGAAAGCCTTGATACCCAGTCAATCTCATAATCAATTATTTTGGATGGTATATGAAATTCCACTTTCTCCATATAAGTTCAATGAGGTTGGAAACGCTCTCAAACACCTAGAAAAAATTAATGGTAATGTTAAAGAAGTGACATAAATGAGAAATAAATGAGAATGTCTCATTTATGATTGTTTGGAGAATGTCACTTTTATTTTAAGAATTTGATATTGCCCTTAACTTCCAAGGTCACAAACTCCTCAAATTTCTATCCCATACTATTTTTTTTGTCTTAAAGGGTTGTTGAACAAAAAAATTAGGGGTCATGGCACCTAGGATGGGAAGCATCCCCTCCTAGAGTTGGTGGGGAGACGGGGAGGGGGTGCCTAGATACACCCCTATTGGGGAAATGTGTCCCCCACATTGGGAAATGTTTCCCTTGGTCCCACGCGTAGCATGAGATACACGGGGGGCATGTCCCCGTGGAACATTGGAGATAATATGCAACAACAAAAAATTCAAGGTGGTTAAAATGTCGAAGCAAACATCTTTATAGATATGAAAACATGCATTCCCCGAATTTTTAGAAAATTAAAAAATATATATAAACCATCCAAAATTTTAAACTAACAATCTTTCTTCATTGAAAAACAAGTTGAAATATAACATACAACATACCAATGTGACATATATGATCTCATCATATTGATTCCCTCACTAATCTTAGGAGAATTCTTAGTGTAAAAAAAAAAAATTCAACACACAAGTTTTTAACACGAAAGAACAAATGAAGCAACATGATATCAATCAGAGACATTTGAAATCATAAATTAAAAGTATAGGCTCATGGTCTAATATATTTATGTAATTGCATGTCCATCTTCATTTCTGACATCACTAAACTCTTTAGCTTTGTCATTATCTGGAATATTTCTAAGCAGTACATTGCCATCCTCATTGTCTAGGTGCCTGTGAAAACAAGAACAGTGCCTAGTAAAAACTAGGTCCCTTCAACCCAAAATTTGCTTCCAAGCATAAAGCTGTTAATGGTCCTTTTACAGTTTCAGGCTTTTATATCATAAACAATCACAAAATAACGAAATATATCCATTCCAACAATGCCTTCAGAGGCTCATTCCATCTAAACATCAGATGCAAGACTTACAAAACCGTTCATCTTCAGGAAAATAAATGAAACATAAGCATTATAAATAGTTCAGAAATTAGGGCAACAACAAATACTCCATTCTTATTTTCTCCACAGCCATGGGCTCCACTATTAATTGTTAACCCTCTTTCAATATGTGTCCACTTCCTCATTTATTTCCTTGAACATATGAGTAAAGAAAATTCTATTGAAGGTGGTTGCTATCTCATGTAATTGATCTCCTTTAAGTATAAGTAGGATATTATGTAATTTAGCACTTCCCTTCATCCAATTTATGACAAAGGAGGTGTAGTCAAAATTCTGAATATGCTTGACTCTCCTTTCTAGTGCACACTAAAGCAATAACCTCAAAGTCATAAGCTCTGCATAGTTATTGGATCCTGCCTCAAGCCCTGATTTAAATGTAACATGATGAGAATCAGATACAAACATAACTCCTTCAGCATTGCTAAACTCTGGTGGACCCTGGCTAGCTCCGTCAAAAAGACCCCAAGCTTGAATTTTGTCTAGTCCTAGCTCTTTCAACTGATGAGGAGCATCTTGCTTCCAACACTTGAAACCATTGATTTGATTTATCAAAATTAGATCTGACTTGTGAGAAAAATTGAAAGGTGAGGAATGTGTTTACCCCCCAAGATTGAATCTTGTCTAGCCCCAGCTCTTTCAACTGATGAGGATCATCTTGCTTGATAGGCATTCTAACATTTGAAACCATTGATCTAATTTGTCAGAATTAAATTTGACTTGTGAGAAAACTTGATAGGTGAGGAATGTGTTTATCTTCAAATATTTGACTATTCCTAGCCATCCAAATTCCCAAATGATTAGGCACATCAAGGCTATAAATTCTTTCAATATCATTGCTTCAAAATTTACTCCACTATCTCCTCTTTCCACACATTTGAAATACCCAAGATCTGCATTGACTCTTTCCAGATTTGTGAGCATAAGGCCATTTTGTTGAAAATGGCAACAAGAAATTCTAAAAATAGAAATGCTAAAAATAGCATTTTAGGATATATTCCAACTCTGTTAAAAATAACAAAAATAGAAATGATAAAAATAGCATTGCTATAAATATCATTTCGGGATAGATTCCAATTGTAAATTAGTCCCTGAATTAAAATTCGAATTTGGTCTCAACAGCTGTTTGAAAAATAATTAATTCATCTTGAGTTAATTAGTTGGAGAAAATCAAACATGAAGTCTTTGTGAAGACATGCAACAATTGTCCCTTTGATTGAGGAGGTTATCCCTTAATTAAGGTGATAAGGATGAGTTGTATTTGAGTTGTAATTAGTTAGCTGAGTTAATTGGGTTAAGTCCAGTTAAATTAGTTCCAAACATTTTGTGGAACTAATTGTGAGTTCAGTCAGTTAATGCATGCATGCATGCAACTAGTTTCTCCAGATAACTGAATATTCTCTCATAAATAACTCATGCATGTCAGTTCAGACAAAGACCCAGTTGAGATTAAAGGAAGGGACAATGTATTATCAGTTGGAGGAATTTTCCTATATAGGAAACTCATCTATGCAGAAGGAATTAACTCTTTCAGGGTTGTGTTGTTATTTCAGAGGTCAGAGCAGTGTGTGAGGGATTATTACACACAGGTGGTAACTTGAGGACCCATGAGAAACTACGTAAGGAAATAGGAGGCTTGGAGGACTGAAGGAAGGCATATGTGTTGTCTATTCTGTCTATAAGCAACAATGAGGGATTGTACTGAGAGCTGGATAGCTTGTGAGCTAAAGCTTTGTGTAATCTAGAGATATTTCCACTTGTATGATAATACAGATAGCGGGGTTTTTAGCTAAGGCTTTCCCCAGAGTATTCTTCTGTGTTCATGTGTGAATGATTTCTCATTCTCTGTTATATGTGTTCTCTTTGATCTTGCTCAAATTCGATTAAGCTTCTGCAAGTTTGTTTGTAGAAGTAGATCAAGCATTTTGCTTTAGTATATTGCATTATCAGGTGATCTACAGTGGGAATTCTATATGGTATTGGAGCGAGGTTTTGTAGAAAAAGTTCTACATGGTATCAGAGCAAAGGTGATCAAAGCAGAGAACAATATACTAGAGGAGATTTCAAAGTTTCGAGTTTTGGGATGCGAGTTTTCAGAGCAGATCTGAAAATTTTTGTGCAAAATTTTCAGAAACAAATAGCATATTTGGATTCCTTGCGGAAAAATACCCCAAAAAAAATTGGCTTAATCGGAGTTCAGATGAGGGAGACATCGCTGATTTAAAATCAGCGATTTTTCTAGAAAATTTCGTGATGGCAGGAAAGATGAAACAGATTGGTGTGCTAGCCAAGAACCTGTATGTTCTTGAGGTTCAAGATGCATCCAAAGCCTTAAGGAGCAAGGCAAAGGTTAGAGACTTGGTGGTTGAGAGGGAGAGTAAATTACCTCTCAACATGCAGCCCCAGAAGAAGTCTCAGACAATTGTGGAGGAGCCATAATTGGAGATGCCGAGAGAAGATCAAGTGGAGGCATTCACTCATGTAGAGACCTCCAGTAGGGGGAAATTTTGAGCCAAGTGGGTAGAGGGATCACATGCAGCCATACCTCCAGGTGTGAGGTGGGGCGATGTGAAGTGATAGTCCCAAGAAGGCTGAAATAGGGGCAGGATCCTTGAGGTACCCAACCTCTTTGATTAGACCTTGCTACGGGAGCCCTGACGAGGAGTAGCAGGACTGGATGAGTGGGTAGAGATGGATGCGGATGGAGCGACAGATAGAGCTACAATGTAGGAGTCCCAAGACAACACAGAGCTAGCATGCTGCAACAATGTGAGAGGCATAGGAGTGTTGCACTAGTGCAGGATGGCACAAAGAGGTGTGCAACGGTGCAAGATGTAGGGATTTGTTGCAGCAGTGCAGAGGTCAGAGAGGGAGCACATGTCAGCGGCAGAGAGAGCTTCAACATCAGAGGGTGTTTCTAGCCCAACAGGGAGGTCAGTTACTTACTTCTCAATAACTGAGTTGTAGTGTAGCATTGGGCAACACGATGCAACATGATGAGAGGAGGTGCAATGCAGATGCAGTGCTGGGAAAGAGGACCAACAACAACATGGATGCAACAAGAGGAATCAGTGTGATTGATGCAGTAAGAGATCAAAGTGACAGAGGCTAGAGTAGTCAGATACTGAAGAGCACATAGGTGTAGGGTTTTCAGTCGACAGAGGCAATAACAATCAGAGACTTTGATGACAGAGGCATCATTCTGATTCAGGTTGGATATTTTTTGTGTTTCTAGAGTTGCTGAAGCAACAACACTTGAGAGAAGTGTTGCATGTGGAACATTCCAAAGGTTCAGGATTGGGTTTGAGTTGAATGCCTTTCTTTTTGAGAGGGAGTGTTAAAAATGGCAACAAGAAATGCTAAAAATAGCATCGCTATAAATAGCATTTTAGGATATACTCCAACTCTGTTGGAAATAACAAAAAATAGAAATGCTAAAAATAGCATTGCTATAAATAGCATTTCGGGATAGATTTCAATTTTAAATTGGTCCCTGAATTAAAATTCGAATTTGGTCTTAGCAGCTGTTTGAAAAATAATTAATTCATCTTGAGTGAATTAGTTGGAGAAAATCAAACATGAAGTCTTTGTGAAGACATGCAACAGTTATCCCTTTGATTGAGGAAGTTATCCCTTAATTAAGGAGATAAGGATGAGTTGCGTTTGAGTTGTAATTAGTTAGCTCAGTTAACTGAATTAAGTCCAGTTAAATTAGTTCGAAACAGTTTTTGGAACTAATTGTGAGTTTAGTCAGTTAATGCATGCATGCATGCAACTAGTGTTCTCCAGATAACTGAATATTCTCTCATAAATAACTCATGCATGTTTGTTAAGATAGAGACCCAGTTGAGATTAAAGGAAGGGACAATGTACTATCAGTTGGAGGAATTTTCCTATATAGGAAACTCATCCATGTAGAAGGAATTAACTCCTTCAGGATTGCGGTGTTATTTCAGAGGTCAGAGCAGCGTGTGAGGGATTATTACACGCAGGTGGCAACTTGAGGACCCAGGAGAAACTGCATAAGGAAATAGGAGGCTTGGAGGACTGAAGGAAGGCATATGTGTTGTCTATTCTCTCTATGAGCAGTAGTGAGGGATTGTACTAAGAGCTAGATAGCTTGTGAGCTAAAGCTTTGTGTAATCCAAAGATATTTCCACTTGTATGATAATACAAATAGCGGGGTTTTTAGCTAAGGCTTTCCCTAGAGTATTCTTCTGTGTTCATCTGTGATTGATTTCTCATTCTCTGTTATATATGTTCTATTTGATCTTGCTCAAAATCTATTAATCTTCCGCAAGTTTGTTTGTAGAAGTAGACCAAGTATTTTGCTTTAGTATATTGCATTATCAGGTGATCTACAATGGGAATTCTACACATTTTGTTAACTAGAGTAATATATTATATTCCTCCTTTCTACACAAAATCAAATCCGTGGTCCCTGTCCGCATCTCCTCTGCATGAATTCCCATCCCAATTCCTTATTTATCAATGCTGACCATAAAAAGATGAGTCTTCTTGGGGGATTTTCATTGCCAGATTTGTGTCCACCTCCAGGTTGGCTCTTGAAATTATGTAACAAACAAAGCTTTGCATCCAAGGCGAGATGTATATTTTTTCCTTGAGCTTGTTATTACCTTGTTCAAGAGTGTCCATTTCATCCCTCGACCTGATATATCCTCTTTTACCAGTGGGTGTCCTTCGTTTCCTTTCTTCCCTTATTAAAGAAATTTAAAACAAGTCTTTCTGATTTTTTCTGTGGTTTCATTTCTAAGAAGTACATTGTCCAAAGGTAACAACAATATTAACACTCTAAATTCAAAACAAAAACAACACCTACACTAAATCAGAAATCAAACGAATTATGTTGCATCAAACAAAAAAATTTCAAATAAGAATCACTTTCACAGAATAATGTACAAGACACGAGACATGATATATTTGTGTATAAAATTTCATTGAAAGATGATATTAAGTAATATTTCTATATGAAAAAAAATCATGATCTGACAGACATTAGTGAATTTTTTAAGGATGGTTAAGAATGATTTAATGGTCTTCCTTTGCTCAAAGAGCACGTTGCAACGACATTAACAGACAAGAAATTTGAGTACCTGTGTTTCTCAAAACAAAATTTTTAAAGTGCTCTATCATACACCCATAGCATTGGCAAAGTCAACCATCCAGTTCCTTAACCCATCAACTTAATGTGATGGAATTCAAACAAAATGCATTGGTCTACTGTGTTTATCTCAGGAAAATGACACAACAACCCTCTAGTAGACAATGCTGAAGCTTATCTTTAACTACTAAGTTGTTACCAAGCAAAAACCACACAAACAATTTGTTCCTAAATGAAAAGTGGGGTTTTTGGATATTGTGACAACTCTTTAGCCACCTTATATCATTGTATTTTTGTTAGTGCAATACTGAGTTATGTTGAGTTCATGATTCTCTTTGGGCTATTATTTAGCAAGCATGGACGAGCTATGTTTCCAAACTCTATGTAGGGCTTGGATTCTTTGTTTATGGTGTCAAGGCCAATTCCCAATTATGGGGAAAATCTCTAAGAAAGTGATGCCTACTCTTGTTTTACAAATTGGTGCCCAAAAGCAATACTATTCTTTCTTTGAATGCCAAATACACTTTACATGCTACAATTTTGCGACTAGTTGAAAGTCAAACAATTGAAAAATGATTTAAATTATGTTGTGTCAACACTAAGCACTATGTTCTAGCTTGAATTTTCAATCACAACATCTGATCCGGTTCAACCATATATCTACCCTTCAACATAAATTCAAGCCATAACAGTCCCATTACAAATTTGGGTGTGAGCTAGACCAAATGCCAATTGAATGTATACATGGTTTTATCCAATTGTGCGGAACCAAGCACTTATTGCACCTGCCTTTATTTCCATTACTTTCGGTTGTTCTTTTTGATTTGAACTTGTAAATTGGCAAAGTATTAATCACTTCAGGTGAAGCTCCTCTTGTCTGACTTTGGTCCTCTCGAAACCCAAGAATATATATTATATAAGGTAGGCAACGATATACTATCGCACACAAAATGAATGGCATGGCATAACCTATACAACTAAATGTGAGAAACACAATACACAACCTGCAAACAAGGCATAGACCAAACTGTAAGAAGATTGCAAGGAACATTTAGATATTGTATACTAACTAAAAAATATGATCATATACTTGGTTATAGTAAGGAAGAAACAAATGCAGGTAGCATGCTCAACAAGCACAAAGACCCAATAGGAAATCTAGATTCTATACTAACCTGTAAGGATTTGGAGCATCACTTGAGGATGAGTGACCACCAAATATCCACACGTTGCCAACAACAAACCAAACAACAAAGAAGAAGTCTAAAGCCAATTTGAATCATTCTACATATACATTAAGCCTGCAAAGTGATGCTGCAATATCAGAGAAATATCATTTGATTATACTTATGAATACCGGAAGATGCTTCTAAATTTTCACATACATTTGTACCAGCAAAATACAAGGTCCTATAAAGATGGAAACATACTAATGATACAATTAGTACATCGTGTCTTTGCAAAAATGGTCCATAATATTCATGTTTGTTTTGTTAACATTTCAAAATTCAATCATTTTATAGACGAGTCTATCCATAAACCAAATGGCAAAGAGTTAAAAAAACAACTAGCAACAACATATAGTTTCCAGTTGCTTAATAAATTCCCATTTTGTCAACTGCAAAATGATTAACTGTCCTTGGGGATCACAACAATCAAACAAAGTCAAACTAAAGATGAACAGTCTATGGCTCCAGCCAGATTTATACATAATAAAAATTTTACAACGAAAATTGTAATGGAAACATAAGAGCCACATAACCCCAAAATGATGAACACCCAAATCATCAATTTCTAGGTGTGTATGCTACAACGAATTTAAATATCATGCCAGATATTTCACTCTCCATGTAAAAGAAGTAAGAAACATACCAATCACCAAAATAAAATAAACTAGATTGGTGCTTGCAAATTTAAATGCAACTACAGTGGACAACAATCACTGTTCAACCCCGATGGGGCATAGAACAAATGGTGCAGGGTGCACTGTTAAGGACTCCTTGTGTTAAGGTCCTAGGTTCAAAACCCCATGGGCACAAATCCAACAATGTTAAGGGTTGGTGATTCCCAGGTGATTTTGACAACTTAGATGCCCCTGGGTTGCAGCTTCTTAGCCACAAACTAGTCCCACCGGTCATGGACAAACTAGCAAAGAAAAAAAAATCATCACCATTCATAAAAAAGATGTATAAACAACAATTCAAATTGAGCTAGAAGGCATATCTACCAAAATAAAGACGAAACTCTACATAGTCTAAGCTAGGGAATTAATAAATTATAATAATGAAGATGTTATAAAAATAAGGACAATAAATGCAAAATACATATACAAGGTAATGGTGAGAGGGAACAACAATCCCATGTAGCATCTGCACTTGAATTTTCCCAGGCCCAGAATATAACAGGCCTTCAACACAAATTAACATAATGGTGCTTCTACGAACATAGTCTCACTTTACTGTCTAAGCAAGAAGCCTATCACTACCTCATGTACCAATTTCCCTCTCATTTTAGGTCAAAACAATCATCGTACCTTCGAAGAATCCTGTTGTGAAAGCACGGGGATTCCAAAATCTAAGAATCCTGTCATCAAACCATGGGGGTTGCAGAATCTAGCACAAACTATATGCGCATTTATTTACTAGGACAGTTCCTAGCATACTACATATGTATTTGCCTCTAATAAATATAAGAAATGACTGATATTTTTCCTAAAGATGGACACAATTTTAGGAAATCTTGCTACATTGCTGATCTAAGGCTACAAGGGTGGCATTAATGGAAACATTTCTTTGCATCTTCAGATTCACCTTTGATTGGCTTGGTCAAGAACTTGACGAGAGGAATCAAGATGCAATTCTTACACTGAAACAGTTGCAATTTGACATAGAGACACGTGAAACTCAATCAAGAAAAAGACAAAGACCAATAGAAGAATTAAAGGTAGTGACAGAGATATTGGAGGAAAACTTGTGCAAAATTTATGAAAAACATGAGATTTACTAGCACCAGCCCGAAATTTTCATACGCTTCCCCCTGCCACTCTATCTTTCACATGAGGTTGCAGTATATATATTAAAAAGAAATTTATTGGAATGTTTCATGAAATATAGAATCCAAAGTGCCACAGGCAAAAGAATTTTTCCATTACAATTAATCATTAAATTAAAATATGGATCGGACCTCCCCTCCTCTTTGGGAATGATGATCTCCATCATCCATCATCATATATCTGAAGCCACTTTCCTTATCCTTCACTACAATCCTTCGCCTCTTTGAAGCTATCTGTTATTATCCATTGCTGATTGCCTCTCTATGACATTCTTATCAAAAATATTCCATCCAACTACCTCCCAGTCCCATAGGAATGGCCATAAACCTATTTATAATTTCTTCTGTTTGACCTTGGATGCTAGGAGTATCCTCACTCATAACCCCCCCAAGGATAATACAACCATATCAATTGCTGGCCCCAAGGGACTTCCAATAAAGAACATGTACCCAGTTCACCTCCCTCGCCATTGGTCATTAGAATGAGAAGCCCTTGACATCTCTAACTCCATAGACAAGCTTTACCATCTCACTCACTAATTTATTTTTAGCATGCCATTATTATTTTTCATCATGCTGTAGGTGAAAACTATTGAGTATTTTGTATTATACCAGTGTCTCTTATATACTTGTCGCAACGACACTGCCATTGGTCTCTTTCTCTCTATATGTTATTTTTAGTGTTTTTTTAGGAGATGTGCTTGCACTCACTGACTGTACTCTTCTTCAGTCCCATTGACCTACTTTTGTGGTCATCAGCTGGACATTAATAAATTTACTTACTTCCAGACTTTTTATTAGATCTTATGACCCAAATCATGAGTCCATCTATGCTCATTTACAATACTGTCTCTTCTTAGGTCTTATACATGATAAAATGTATTCTATGTCGAATATTCTTGGATAGAACATCTTGATCCATCTACAAGACTAAATAATCTACCTATTCTATAGGTTGTAAGACTTGATATTTGAATTGACAGTGAAGAAAAATCCATTGGTATACATAAAATAAAGTATTAAAGCTGTATGCCATGGAATAAATTTGTCTTTTACAACAATGAAACATTCACATGACAATGATGGTACTAAAATTCCATGCTTTCTTATCAAACTTCCTTCCCACAAGGAATAAACTCTCTTGGCTTGTGTTAAATTGATAATATTTGTTACACTTGTATTCTTCTGTCAATTTGCAGTAAAGCTCCTTCCATCCTTGATGGACTCATATTCATTAAGTCTACAACACAACTCAATATTTTTTCCCCATAAGTATAGGCTTCTACATACAACTCGACATAATTCAAAAGAAATCAATCACTCTATCTTATCCACATAAGCAGGTCAGAACTTGATTTTAAATTGCCTAGTGTTCATCAATTGTGTTTTTGTGAAGCTGTCCATGAGTGTACAACTTCCTATACAGTGACACGTCTAGGCCAAGTTGTGTGGCTCATGTTTCTGTGATCAAATAAAGTTAGTTATCGTTATTAACTGTCATTTATTGTAGATAACAAACCATAAACTAAACACATTTTTTTCCCATACAAATTCAACCTTCAAAACACATTTCCCAACTGGATATTCACATAAATTGAGGAAAATAAAAATGAAAAAAGAAGTGATTATATAATACCTTCATAGCTTATGCAACTTCCAGCCACAAAGGAATTTTTTAATGTTGATTTTATACACGTATTTGTGTCAAAATCCGAGAAAAAAAATATGGCTAAAAACTTTCTTCATTTTCACCAATAAAATCATACTCTTTATGCTTCAAAAAATCTTCCCCATTTATGAGACCATGTGGTTGTGAAAGTTGTTCAATTTGTTTGTCACACACATGCCCCATAGGATGTTATAAAACCAACATCATCCTTCATCAAACATGACTGTAAATTATCCATAGAAACTTCTGAACTTTTATCATCAACAACATGCTCTCTAATCTAAAGTTTTTTGAATTATCCAAAGGAAAACATGGCTGAAAATTAGTCATGGAATTCTCTTGTGCCCCTTTTCATGGAAAGTGCAAACATTTTCATAATCACATATTCATGGACAAAATTAAAATTTTCAATAAAAACCATGAAAGATGGAACAAAAGATAGAACCATTACAATTTCAATAGAATCTTGGAGCATGCTTCTTCCGTAATTCATAAGGGAGCACATGTGGATATCCATGAATGCATAAGAAATCTAAAGAACCAAGCAATTTGGCTTCCAACTCCTTACAAGATTGGACCACACCTTTTTTACTTCAAATCTGAAACAAACATGATCATCATACCACATACCAAGAAGTAGAATCACAAAGGTAACCCTTCAAGTGCTTTTAAGATTGTTGAGTGTGCTCACCTCAACACACAACGCCTTGAAAGCTCTTCAAGGAAGAAGGGCTTTGTTCCTTCAACAGGGTCACTATATGAGCAAGAGATCTTCAACACAAGTATTCATAACATCAATGCAGCAAATCTACTCAATCCAGGTGTTGAGCCCCAAACTTGCATCTTTCCTACACCTTTTTCTAGCTTCTTTCCATTCATTTGAACCTCTTAAACCATCAATATCATTGCATATTAGTTATAAAATAGAATTTAAAGTGGTTTCTTGACTATGTCTTTGTGTCGCTGTTTGAACTAGATTTTTGCTTATGAGCTGCGGAATCTTGTCACTTTCCACAACCAACTCAACTTTCCGTAGCCATTTTGTTAAAGTCTATATTGCAGGTGTCTTCAGGAAAATCGAGTCACATGGGCAAGTTGAAAACGACATGGACATGGACCGAGTCCTATTGGCTCAGTCGAATTCATCAAAAGAGGCCATAGTCAAAGGCAGTCAAGCGGTGGTCAACTTAAGAGTCCTACGGTGACAAAACTCTGTTTTTCACCACGTGAAGACTTGCGTGGCCGTTCCTCAATCTTAGGAGACATATCAACACCTGTGGACTGCTCCATAAGCTGAATCCAACAACAACCCTCCATAGATTTAATCTTCACGGAAACCATAATGCTAGATTCCTAGACGTGGTTGTTCACGTGTCTTTTATCAGCGCAGATTGTAGGAAAGTATTTATGTCATCCTCTGTTATAAATAATGCGTTCTCATATGCATATTAGTTAGCTTTTGTAATGTAATTTTGACTGTTAACAAGCCCACTGTGCCATGACTTTATTTCTGTGTTATGACTGCATTTTGAATACATGAGAAGACTCTGTTTATAAGCTCAATTCGTGGTTGAGAGTTGTTGCCCGAGGACTGTGCAGAGGGCCCCTGCACATGCCGAGGTTTTGTTTATTGCTGTATAGTTTCATGCTTTATTTCCTTACGTTCATTATGCCATAATTATTCACGTGTATATATTACATCTCTTATGGTATTAACATTTTGCTTCTGTCCATAATTTTTCATGCTTTATACTGTTGTTAACTGATCAATGTCTTTGTTCCAGATTACAGTAGGCAGCCCAGGCATTTGCACATAGTTTTACAATGACTAATGACATGGAATCAGTCTTTTCCTTCTGCTGATTTATTTTTCTTAGTTTTTAATTCCAGCATTGTCTTATTTATTTCAGTTTTGTACATTTGCTTTATTAGTTATATTAGATATTAAATTGCTCATGTCATTATCAATTACCTCCGAAAGCCATAGCGAGACTAATGGTGAGGGATTGAAGGATGAGTGTGTAGTTTGATATTAGTTTATTTTTCTGCAAGTTAGATATTAAATTGCTCATGTCATTATCAGTTACCTCCGAAAGCCATAGTGAGACTAATGGTGAGGGATTGAAGGATGAGTGTGTAGTTTGATATTAGTTTATTTTTTCTGAAAGTTAGATATTAAATTGCTCATGTCATTATCAGTTACCTCCGAAATCCATAGCAAGACTAATGGTGAGGGATTGAAGTATGAGTGTGTAATTTGATATTAGTTTATTTTCCTGCAAATTAGATATCAGATTGCTCAAGTTGTTTATGATTACCTCCGAAAGCCATAGTGACACTAATGGTGAGGGGTCAAAATATGAGTTGATGTAATTTGATTTTAGATTTACTCTGCTTGCAATTCTTGGATTTCTTTGAGCACAGTTTCTTTTGTATTTAGACAGTAGCAAGGATAATGGGTTTCATGATCAATAGTTCACAATTTGTTTGACTAGTATAGTGGCACATTTTCATTTTCTTTTAGGAATTAATTTTGTCATTGCATGTTTTAAACCCCTTTTGAAGTTTAAAGTTTGGGAAATCATTATAAAGGACATCATTGCCTTGAGCATTTATATCCATACTTGTCTTTTAGAATTTCCATCTCACATTAGGAAATCAACCAAGATAAAAACCCCCAAAACAAATAAAAAATCCAAAAACGACAAAAAAGTAAGAGATAGGTTATCTTGCACATATAGTGCACCGCACTTCGTCATCTTACGAATCCCGGATTGACAATTAAATGCAGCAATTTAAGACACACTAAATTGACCAAACACCAGGAAATGGACCTTTTCCCTAATGATGGTGCATTTTCTCTCTTGGATGTCATAATAAAGCCATCGAAGTGTTAATAACCACCAAATAGATGCCAAAATGTTACCATTCGAAATGTCACCTGTGATGTAAAGTCTCCACCAAGTGAAACCTCAAGAGAAAAAAAAAAAAGGTTGCCACTATCACCTTAGAAACACTTCCGCTCACTTAAGGTTGATTCTTACCTAAGGTTGGTTTGTAACCAACAGAGGGGTGATTCCCTAAGCTCACTAACTTACTTTGAGATGGGAAACTAAGATTGACCTGTATATATTCCCCAACTTTGCTGGCACAAGTTCCAGCATGCCATGTACAATATATCACATAGATTAGGACCTAAACAGAAAAAATCCTAGTAATGAGCAAGTGGGTGTTTGGTGGGCAAAATCTGCAATAGTAAGTGGGTGTTTGTTGGGCAAAAGTCGCAATAGAGATAAAGATACTCGCAGTCCATGTCCCTCAATATGGATGCAAACAAACCTCTAAACCAAGAATGTGAATGCACATAATAACACAATGCTATAGAAAATAACTCTACATATTGTACTTTCCCAACTAGTCACAATAAATACGTATTAGTACTTATGTTATTGTGATTTATTTTAAACCATTATAATCTACTTAATATCATTTTTTCTAGTTTTGTTGAGGAACCATTAGCTTACAGGAATGCTATTAAATAATTATCTTTCATACTTTCATCACTGGCACTTCTAGGGAAAACCAAGAAAAATCCCTCAAGGCCTTATTCATTAAAATAGATTTTATAAAAGCCTACAACAAAGTGGAATAGCCATTAATCTTCACCATGCTAGAGCACTTGGATTTGGCCTGTATTATGTTAAAGTCGTAGAAACTTTATTTGCACATTCCATAGCTTATCCTTCTATCAATCATACCAATTCTAATAAGATAAGGATCTTATAGTTAATCAAGTAAGGTTTCCCACTCACCCTTACCCTCTATGTAATGTTTACTAAATCCATCGACTACCTTATTCATAGTAGAATAACACATCGCCTCATCAAATATTTTTTCTCTCTGTTGTATATGGAAATAAATGAATGAATAGTCACTTCACAAATGATTATTTTATAAATACCATTGAAGAGAATCAAAATTTAGACAACACCATGGATTGCTTGCAAATATTATGTGAGGCTTCTAGGTGGAAGTTATAAATGTAAAATCCAATGCTATCAACATAGTCAAAAGGATGCCCCTAATTGATTAGTTAAGATTTGGCCAAGTGTTAAATTACTTTGTATTCCCTTTTCTTTTGAACCCTTTCCAGATGAACTATAAGAAGCAATATCGATAAATGGATCTAGAAGCCTCTATTACTCATAGGAAAATTAAAATTCGTATCCAAAAGTTGGTTGCTACCCACATTTATTATTCATCACATTAAGTCCCTTCTCCCCAAACTTATGCCAAGCTAGAAAATATTTTCAAAAATGTTCTCTGCACTAACTCTAGTGGAGACGAGGGTTTTCATATAGTTGGCTATAACCATTATTACGCCCCTAATGATAAAGGAGGATTCAGTGCTCTAGCCACCCAAATGAAAGCTTACAATTTTTATGCCAAATGGACCATTGGAGTAGTGGAAGGGAAGGAGGCATGAAAGAGACTACTTGGGAATCAATCACCTTAGGGGCTTTACTCTGCTGCAAAATATGGAGTAATATAAAGTTATAAACATTCACAAGCTATTGACCACCCCAACATCTAGCCAATTGATGAGACCTTTGTAGCCAAAAGCACTCGGAAAGCTTTGGAGGTCAAATTGGTGATGAAAATTGACTTCCTTGAAGCTAGGATTTATTTCAAGGATTTATAATGTTTCCAAGTATTTCTTCAACAAGGAAATCTTCTTGCAAACATCTCTTGGTTCTCAACCAAGAGATTGTACAAGAAAGGCATTTGGGTCCTGGTGACTTCTATAACAAAAAAATTAGAGATTGGAAGGATTGGAAAACCTTATAGCAAAATTCAAGCTTAGTCTTACGAATAGAATTATGCTAGAAAAATTTCAGAGCTCAATCTTAAAACACCTTTTCTTAATCTTAGCCTTCTACAGTCACTAACTTGGTGGAAAGATTGGAGAAGGAACCAAAGAAAATGTTTTCTGAACCACAATTGAGTTGATGGTTACAAATGGCTTTGGCATTGACCTAAGTGAAAGGGAAACATCTAGAGAATCAAATCTAAGGAGAATACTTGTCTTTAATATTTGAAATCCATCTAAAACTAGTACTTACAGCCCAAAAATCCCTACCTCAATTGGTATTAAATCCATCTAAAATTTGCAGTTACAACCCAAAAATCCCTACTTCGATTCGTCTTAACACATGATGACTTAGTCATAGAGAAATGCTTGAACACCTAGTAATTCTACACCTTGAAAGTCAACTATGTGGTAATAATGAAACCTTGAAGCACTTGTTCTAGTTTTGAAAATATGCCCATTTTAAGCTTTGTCCCTCCTTTTTCTCATCTAATATTCCTTAGAAGATTTTCCTATTGGGATATTCTCCCCCCTGGGCCATAAATTTTCAGACAACACAGTACTATATTAGAATAGGTATCTTATATCATGTATAGAACACAAGAAAGATATGTGTATCAACTAGTTCTTAGTGTGGTGCCAATGTACTTTGCAAGAGGGGTCTCTCATTTGTGTACATTTGAATCTGCATATCCAAGTGAAAATGTGGAGGGGGAGATGGAAATAATCCACCTACATGAGCTAATGGGCTACTAGACAATGTATAATGAACAATGTTGATAATATCGGTATCGGAAAAATATCGACAATGGTCCAGAAACATCTTATCGGCAATATCAGTGAACAATAAAGCAATAACAACACGAAATAAACAAACTAGCACATAAATATGAAGAAAGCACTGATATATATGATGTAGGGGATGTAAAATAAAAATGATACATCAAAGGCAATACCAAATCCCGCTAATCCCTGATAATTGTCTAATCAAGGACTCAAATGTGGAGAACCAATACAAAATAAAATCACATATATAAAAGTATCTCATCATGATGAGTTATAAACTTATATGTAGCAAAACAAATAAAACTAGCAGGTATCTATCTGAGACCACTGCCCTCTCCCTAGTAGGTATCTTTCTGTCTTGTTCAACAATTGCTTCAAGAGCTTTTTGTATAACCTCCGCACTAGAAACCATACAAGGCATTACATCATGTGCAGGGAGTCTAGCTAGAGGTATTTCAATCGCATAACATCTCCTGACATCTTGGTCCCACCCAATTTGCATGATAGATATGCCCGATTTGCCCAACCAATAAGCTCCCCATACTCCCAAAATGGGTCCAAGGTTTTTGGCATATTTGTTGTGAACTAATTCAAACCTGGGGCACAAAAAAAAAACAAAAAATTGGCATTAAAACCCCCAACACAAAAAATAAAAAGTAATAACCACCTCATTTAAAAATAAATTACTACATTATTTGCAATGTGAATGAAAAATGGCAATAAGAGGGTGAATAAGAAAGCTGAAAAAAATGAAGCTTGCTGTCTAAATATGGAGAAAACCCTTGCATTGTCTCATTGACATGAAAATCATAGCAAATGGAAAAAAAACAAAGAAACAAAACGTTGGTAGGAAAAGAGGCAAGCAAGCATAACCCTAAATCTACGAAAAAATCATTAACATAGGGGTTTTTAAGAACATACTTGTTAATGGAAGAAATGAAGTTTGTCTCATTGTTCTTCAATCTTTGATCCACAAAAAATTCTTAGTTGGTGGTGATAATGGATGTTTGATCCTCAATCCCTCCTTGAAAACCACCACAAAGCTCTTCCCCTTCCTTCTCCAACACTCAGAAACTGAAACGAGGAAAAAAAAGGCAAATTTCCCTTTTCTAGCCACGACCCAGCTGGGCCGATGATATTTTATATCGTCATGTGACATTTTGCCGAGATATCAGAGATATTTTCAGGAGCCAAAATATCGCGATATTTTCTCGGCAATATTTCGGCTCGTCAAAAATATCGCGATATTTCCGATATTCGATGATATATTGCTGATATTATCATCACTGATAATGAATAAAGTGCCACCTTAGGGATATTATCTTTCCCACTTTATACACTCTCAACCTTCAAGCAATGACATCAACATAAATTAAGTCGAGTTGTAAGAGAATGTCAAGAGAAGCAAGGGCATTGACCCCCAACAAGAGCCACAAAGTGGCCTGTCACTTTGAGAAATTTCTGACTATTCCTCTGGCCATCATGATTAACCCACACATGACAATGATGGATAGTTGATCCTAAGCCCACAACTAAAGGTTTTGGGCCTCCTTCCAAGGATGAAAACTCTCCTACTTGAATGGGTTTAATTCTTGCAACATCATAGTCTATCCACTTACTCTTGACCAATGACCTGGTTGTTTATATATTTGTTGCTTTATGATTTGGGCTTTATGGAACTTTAGTTTTGGAGACTTTGCATGGCCTATTTTAACTATATAGGCCTTTTTCCTTACAGTTGTAGCTTGTGGTGGTTGCCTCACCACCTTTTTTTTGGTAAAATAGACGTCAATGGAAATCTGAAGCATTTTATCCAAATGCATAATGCTAAAATATAAAGGTAATTATATCATCAACTCAAGTAATTGCTGCAAATTCATGGGACCCTGGGAAAAAAGCAACGCAAACCCATCTGAATATCCTATGAAAATACCTTGGCATGAATACCTACATGTATCTCTCCCTTTTGATTCACATCTACAATATGTGGTGTTGTCCTGTCCCCTTTCGAGTTCTCAATTACTTTTGGGTTCTACATATATTAAAAAAATAGTCTAATGAGAAGATGCGTGAAAACCAAAATACTAATTATTTTGTCAACTTAGCTTAGAGAAAACAATAAGGACTTTAGCATTCAAGCATAAACAACTAACCTTCCCTTCCATGATTGCCACACATGAGTTGGGAGTACCCAAATCAATACCAATCACATCATTCCCAACATGCCTTGAGCGGTAAGCCCTAACAACCATTAGTGAAAATTCTAAAAAGAAAAATGAAATTTTCAATGCAGTAAGGTCATCTACTTCTTAATTGCAGGAAACTAATCAAGTAATGAAATCCTACCACAAAGGAAGGTCATTATATAAACTTGAAAGTTCTTGTTGTATTTGGCCATCTCTGTATGAGAGGTGACCCATGGCTTGACACATACGTGCTCTAGAAGGCCTGTAAAACCATTGCGTCACGTTTTGAATGACAACCCAAAATAATCACATTAAGGAAAATTAGAAATAGTAGATCCACCTAACCCCAAAGCAACTTTGTCATGCATTTTACACTGTCAAAATGTTAGGAAAAAAATAAAAACCTCAATAAGTATACACAACTCTACATCGAACATAGAGAATCCATGGAAATATCTATCATAGGAAAATGGCATGGATCAAGTCAACCCCAAAGTACCTGATGCAATTATGAACTTGGATTCAAGTAGCTCTAACTGATGCTCAAATGTACTCAGTTTGTAATTCATTGCTTCTAACTTGATTTTAGTTGAGGCCTCTAAATAAAGCATAAATATCAAATATCCTTCTGTCATAAAATTACACTACAAACAAAAGAAAAACTAATGTATGTCTAACAATTCCAAATGAGTTTTTATTCTCATAACTTAGTGCTAGAAAAATGAAGGAGAACCTATTTATATGAAACCCTTGTTATTGAAAAACGAAGGAGAGACTATTTATATGAAACCCTTACGATTATTAGTGTTGGGTATTGTTCCACAGTGTTT
Source organism: Pinus taeda (assembly GCA_000404065.3). Lineage (NCBI taxonomy): Eukaryota > Viridiplantae > Streptophyta > Pinopsida > Pinales > Pinaceae > Pinus > Pinus taeda. The sequence continues at coordinate 97,456 of APFE030402225.1, forward strand.
TCCGTAAAGCATTTTTTGCAGAGAATCTTACTGGTGATTGCATTGTGTGGCCATTTTCATTCTTATTCTCTTGCTGCAATAAGGCATGGGGTGTTTATGAATCCACTGCCCACTGATTCAAAGATTACATGGTCTGGATCAACAATTGGTGAGTTCTAGGATCCTCCAAATGTGAAAAAGGTTGTTACCATCGCCTGAAATTCTGTGACATTTAACAAAATTTGGATTGCCCCATATGTTTTCTATTTTTAAGCTTTCCTACAGAGAAAATTCAAGGGGAATTGACATGTCCATATAGTTCTTTTCTGAAAGATAAAAGTTCATGGTTTTCGTGGGCATGTTTTTCTTTATGATATGAATTCTTGTGCTCTGTTGAAAACCAAGTCCTTGCCAATGTTGCCGTGATCACTGAGGTAGATAGAATTACTCATCATTCCAGGATAGGGTAGGGGATATATCAACACATTATGTGTTTGTATGTGAAATCATTTAGTGAATCTAGATGATGAACTGTGTGAATTGAATACGAACACTAATACAGACCCATCTAAACCAACGTGTGACATACATATCGAGGTTGTGCACTTTCCAACTACATAATGCACATATAAGTTCACAAAATGAGCAATATATCATATATTGAAATTCAGGCGATATGTAATCAAGAACTCCATGGACTTGAGGTGCATAAAATGGAATAAATATAAAAGAGAGTGTGGTAAAAATCAAAGTGTTTTTCTTTTTTAAACATATCCAAATAAAAATATCTCAAAAAAATTGCTTCATAAAAGGTTGATGACATGGTGGGTGGGAGCACGAGAGATTAGTAGACTCTTTTGGTGGTGTTTACAAAATTCACAAGATTTGGCTATCAAAAGAGTTATGTTGATTAAGCCAGTGGCAAAGGCCAACAAAACTCACAATATTTAATGGAAGTCACAGGAAGCAGGGTGATGAGATTACTAGAAAAGTTTTACCACTGTCACGAGTTTCCAGAAACAAAATCTATCTTTGTCTGTAATTATACAGGCAGAGTAAAGGTTTAACATTATTTTAATTCGGTGTTTGTAATTATACGGGCATATTAAGGGTTTTAATATTATTTTAATTGCTATAGTTTTGATTTGGAAATATAACATTGAAGAAGAACCAATCCAATAAGAGGAATAAGAGGGACCTTCAGTTAAAAATATTCCTACAAATCCAAAAACAACAGATGATGATGAAGGTTCCTTTTAACTGAAAGTTTTTTTATTTTTATTTATTTTTTTTTTTTTTTTTTTTTTTAAATAATTAATTTATTTATGTCATCAAAGTGAAATCGATGTTGAAGCAACACTATCAAAGGTTTGATATAAATTTTATTTGTTGGGTGAGTGCAAGTGTTTATTTCCATAGCCAAAATGTGCTTTAGGATATGAAGCATGCCCAAAATGCCACAGGGCATTTCACCTCTCATTTCCAAATCATGAAATACCAGGTGAAATGTTTCCTGTGTGTTTGGCATGTGTTTCTTGGTGTTTCAAGTGGTTGAAATGAATATTATGTTCTCTACCACAGGGCATGGATCCCAAGAATCAAAGGAAAGAAATAAGCACAAAGAAGCATTCAACAAATATCTGGAAGCAAGGCAATAATATTAAGGGTATGAAGACAATCATACCATTCAAGGATATAAATAACAATATAGGATTACCTGCCCACAAGCCCTATGGAAGCTACCTAAGATGTATAAAATGGAATAGACTCCGTTATGAGGTTCTTGACTCTTCCAAGTATTACACTCTCTCCAGAAGGGATGGTTGCAGTTGTGCACATGATTGCACTTTTGCAAGGAATTCACACAGCAAAATAAAACTTCCCTTACACATGTATTTTGTGCTTATCTAAAAGAGAATATCCAAACTACATCAAATGTGTTGGATCTTATTATGGGGACAAATTTGTTAGCTGTAGAAAATGGATTGAAACATAAAGTATTTTGGTGCTTGTTTGTGGTACAATAATTTTTTGACTTTCTAGCTGATTTTACTAGAGAGAATAGATGGTTCACAACATTAATGACAAAGATTGGAAATGATAGCAAGGATGTGCGTTTAGATATTAGGATGATGCATCAAGAAATTCTATGGAAAGTTGCACTTAATAAGGATTAAAAAGCAGTGGATAACAAAGATGATGGAAATGTTTCTAGTAGTGTAAAAACTGATTTGGATGCGCGTGCAAGTGACAATGACAATCATTTTCCAACCTCTGTTGCATTATGTGAATCTTGTTTTGAATAAGCCTAGGCAGTCATCAATTTGGAATGTTGAACCTCAACTTTTTGATCTCATAGATTTATTTCAAGATATTTGTCACCATGCATGGCTTCAATGAAGGTTGAACCCTGATTCCTCTGCCCGAGGATGAAAATCCTATGCTTGTCAAGCATAGTCTTCTCACTCTCATAAATTCCATCCATAAGTACAATCTTCTTATTTTTTGTAGAGAAACTGAAACATTGTAATTTGGATCCTGGAAAGGATAATAGCATACTGTCCTTGACATCTCATGTTTTTCCTCTAATTTTATATGAAAGTAATGTAGCTTGTGAAGTTGTTGTTGACAATGATCTTGTTAGTGTTTTGTTGGATATCTTGTTTAGATTTTCCCAACAGGCATTAAAAAGTAAGAGCCTGCCAGATTTTAAGTACCTGACACCCATGCTACTAGTTGATAATTTGATATAGATGAAGACAAAAAAAATAATTTATTCTACTATTCTAAAATCTAAGCAGTCCAAGAAGAAAGATGGTGATGGTGAGAATCCTAAGAACTTGGAATCTAATTACTAAAATCATATATAACAGATGTTGAGTGTTCTTGATGGGTACATAACTATCGAGAGTAGAAAAGAAATCTATTGATATTGTTTGTAACTTCATTTAGAAGAATCTGCAATAAACTTCAGTACAAGCTCTTCTCTAGTTGCAAGGCCTACAAGGGTGCATGCCATAGCATTTAATTGCCTTGATAAAGGTGGGTTGATGGATTTGCTGAGATTTCCTACTAGTTTCCTATTTTAAGGGTTTGACAATGCTGCATTAACCATCGCTCAACATATTCTTGACAATCCTCACATGCTTCAGGCAACTACAAAATTAGATATTTGGCAGAGTCTTGTAGTAGCTTTAAATCAAAATATAAGTGGAAGGGTGAGTCCTTGTACTTTTCTCTCAAACATGGCTCCTGTTATCTCCTGATATCCTCCTGTTTTCATTCTTGCCGCAAAAGCAGTTTATCAGGTTGAAATGATTAGAAAAATGACCTTATATAATTTAGTCAAGAGAATAAGAGAAGGAAAAGGGAACGAGATGGAGAAGGTTTTTAGAGAAAGATAAGCTGAGAAGTGGACATAAGTTTATGTAAATTGAAAACAACCTTCCTAGCAACTAGGGTAATGCATCCATACAAATTTATGCTGTTAAATGGAAAATTAAAGGACACAAGAGGCCAACACATAGCTTTCAAGTGTAATTGAATAGCTCTTGGATTGAGTTACTCAATATTTACCCCCTATGATGAATGACCTTGGAAGGAAATTTAAATCTTCTTGTTTTGTTACAGATATGGATGCTGATGAGATTCCATCAGAGGAGAAAGGAAAGGCTATTGTTGGCAGAGATAACTTGGAAATGGATGGAAAATCTTCATTTGATTTAGCAAGAGAAGATTTTATTTTGAACCTACTAACTGAAACAATTCTGATGTATCCATCTACAATAAGTATTATTCTTTGCCATGGTGGTGAAAGCAACCATATTAGAGGCTCTACAAGGAGGATACAATGGCATGGGCCACAATGGACCTTTATACCATGGTCTTCATAGGTTTCTTCCATCTTCTAAGATGCACATAAAAGAAAGGAAGGCAAATAATGAATGGAGGCAAAAATTCTCAAGTAAGGTTCGCCAATTTTGGCAATATGCATTCGTTGAGCTAAGGATGAAAAACAATATTTGTAGATATTGTTAATTCACTCAGTGCTTCTATCTGTATTCATGTAGATGGCTACAAACCTCCAGAATGCCAAATGAATGCATTAATAATTGATAAGCGATTTTTTGCAACGTGGTCACCTTCAAGGTCAAACATTTCAATAGATTTGTCAAAAGCATTAACTAATGTTGGAGTGATTCAGTTCTTGTCCTGTACACTTAAGAATCTAGATTTAGATCACCCTGAGAGTGTTAAGATTGAAAATGGCATTGTGAATATCTTGAGCCCTTAACAACAGAATCGGGCTCCATTGTGCATCAACACTAGAATGAAAGAGAGAATGAAGAAGCATCTGTTGGAAATACTAAGAGGGGGGGGGGG
>APFE030402229.1:0-31717 GCA_000404065.3 Pinus taeda
TTCATGGAAACTTCTGATTCTTTCATTAATCAACAATTATATCAAGAATTCAGTGGCCTAGTCTCTAGGTTCACCAAAATTTGAACCATCAACCCTTTATAATTCCCTTTTCAAGCTTTTATCTCTTCTATCAAAGTAGTTTTGGAACTGATTTCTTAGAACAACTAATAAACTGCTTTATAGAAGTTATAAAACTATTTTCTCTTTGAAATTATTCAACTTTATTATATATACAATATTAAGACTCAGAAAATATATAAACCATGCCAAAATCTTTGAAAGAGGTCGATATATATATGTCGAGAATGATCTGATTGGAAAGAACACCAAATAACCCGACCAATCACCTTTTCTTTGGATTCAGCTTCAACACTAATTTTCCCTTTGTTCAGTAGAGTTAATGCAAACCTTTGCGAATTGAAGATCTTAAAATGAATTAGATCTATTGCATAAACTATAGGATCTGACCATTCAGATTTTGAATATTCTTTAATACCTTTACGGGCTTCATTATACATAAATTTGTATTTAATAATTCATCGGGTTTGAAGTCCAACGCAATTGCAATTGGTGCTTTCAATTAGGGTATTAAGCCAAAACCTTAACAAACTGCATTTAGCAGACTTGCCAAAATTATAAACGTGGCAGATATATGTTTTCGAGTCTGACATTCAGTGATATATCAGGTTTGATTCTTTTGTAATTGTTCCTTTAGCAATTCTACTACTATGTTACTTTGTTTATTTTCTTAGTATTCATAGATTAAATATAATTCTAGTATATATAGTATATGAGTCATAGATATAAAATTAATATAATATTGATAAGAATTATATATATTATTATATATTATATATTATATATTATTATATATATCTATTATATATATCTTGGTCTAGCACCATTATTATTGCAAATTATTATTTGTTCGATATAGCAACCTCGTCGAGGACTCACTGCTCGGAGCGCCTATTTTTTTAACAACTTCTTCCTTTGTGATTCTAATATATAATAAATAAAATTCTTCATTTCTTCTAGACTTTGTGGATAAGAGAGCCTCATTAAGGTTGAACCGTTGCAATGATTTTTAGACCACACATTGCGATAAAATGATAAATAAGCTTAAACAAAATATAAGCTACAACAAATGGTGCGATGAAAAGGCCCGTCAAACCCCAAAAACATGGGCCATCCTGAATAATATTGTCTCTCGGCTCTGTTGAAGGGAATTTTACAATGAAAAAACCCTTTAAACATAGGTGTATTTCAAAATCTAGTTACCAATTAGTCAATATCCAATGAAATAACTCCACGGGTTTTGGCCAAAAACAATTAAAACGACAAATAATTGCTTGAGATTCAAACGCAGCACAATGCTCATCTATTTTTGAATTTTCTATAGTAAATTCTAGAATATAGTTCAGAAGCTCCACAATGTATGGGCTAGGGGATGTACCAAGCTATTTTTCTGGTTCTAATGCGGTTCTTTCCCTTGCAATATGTTCTTGAAAGAGGGTCCTCCATTTGTTTGCTTCTGTTTGGTTTCTATGTTTTTGAAGAAATGCACCCATAGCCATTTCCAACATAAGTTTTTGTTGGTTGATCCCCCACCACTCCTTAATCTCAGATTGATGATTATGGAGGATGTTGGTTCAATATAGTATTCTTGTAGAAACTAAATGTAATGTAAAGCTCTGCCTTTGAAAATCAGTGTCTGCCTTTGAACATGATATCCGACTTGTTGCATGATGCCAAGTTTTAGTTGCTGCACATTATTTACTAGATTTACCCATATTAAAAGAGAATGCTCAATAGGAAGTTTAATAAAATTTTGAAACTGGGTGGGCATTAACATGTGCCTGTAGCCATTCTTCCCCAGTTTTCTTGCATTCCACACTTCAATGGGGGCGTAGAGAGCCACAGGGGGCCAATTATGCAAGTGATGGCAGGACATGCTGCCAAGACCTTCACTTCCACCTCAAAACATGGCTCACGGGTTGGCAGATCCAAGAGAGAGCTCGATTTGCAGTGCGGACAACTAGAACCATGGCCCGAAAATAGAGAAACCTGGAGAAGTTGAACCATTTGATCTGAACACTCCCCTACTCCCGTGTTCTCATATAGCTCGACCGTCGAGTCACTCAGATAAAAATTGGCTAATGTGGGAGCCATACTCTGAGCATAGGCCACCACTAGGTTCCCTGGTACAACTTTACAAGTTACTAGGGGTCGATGATCAGGCTGAATAGATTCCACCACCTTCCATAGAGTCACCTCACTCGTCCACTACACAAAGCGCCAGGGAGCCCCCTGTGACCCCTCAAAATGATACAGCCATGCAACACTGACCTCATGGGGATGGAACCAAAGGAGGAAGAGGTGACCTGTATTTCTTGGATCATCATGCGAGAGTGCCTGCAAACATGGCCTGACGGCTCCTCCCAAGAAATTGTTTTCATGATGAGAAACCCTAGTTCGAGTTTGCGCTATTTCTTCTCCTCATTCCTGTGATGTCTTTATAGCTATACCTCCCTAACTTATTCTCCATTTACACCATGTGTTATCCTTACAGAAGGTAAATATTACATCATATATTTTAGAACAAGATCAACATGTATGGTATCAATGACTTTCAGAAAGGAAAAGAGCTTCCATTGTATCTTTTTCCATGTTAGTCAATTGGTAAATCTTCATCAAAATGGTCAAATTTAAAAGCACATTCAAGAATACAAAAAAAGCAGTCTTAGGGTAAAGAACATTTCAAAGGATTATTTGCTAGACCAATTTATGGGAACGTTAATAGAAAGTATCCATTATGAGGTGTGCCACTTCAAACATAAAATCCATAGGGCATGCTTTCAAGCTAAAAATGAAGGATAAAAATAAAAATATGGCTACTCTAAAATTGGCCACTAATAGCTATAGAGAAAATCATGTTCCGTCTCCTAAATCGAAAATAATGATACCTCGAAAAATGGACGAAAGAAGAGCATAGGGCCTATGTTTCAAATTTCATAGTAAATATATTAAGGGGCATAAACATGGTGTTAAGAAATTATTATACATATATTGTGAAGATGAATGAAATGAAGATGTGGAATTGTCACAATATCTATAGCTATAGGTCACTACTCCAACAATATCGTGCCATGCATTTCCCAACATTGATACTCCAAAAATCCTCATTTTCTAAGGATATATCATAAAAGAAAAGGGTAAAAATATTGACTAATCTAGGTAGTACTGATAACTTCATCAATTACAAGTTGACAAAATTTATTACCTCCTTTCTATTTCTAGCACGAAAATTTCAAAGAATCATTATAGATGGAGGTACCATAAACTGTTCAACGAAGCACCATAGTATTATGGTGAATATGAGAAAGTATTTATTATATAGTCTCCTAATCACAATAAAATTGAGTGGTTTTGATGTTTTATTGGGGGATTTAATGGCTAGAATCATTGGAAATATAATCCCTTAATTTTCAAAATAATTTGAACATATTTTCTTTATATGGAAAGGGAAATGATCTTACAAGTGTCCAATGGAAATGTTGTAAAGTTATAATCTTTAGTAGAATGATGAAATTTCTAAAATAGAAATACCATGTTGTAATTTTACATTAGATGATCAAACATCTATATTCTCTTCTTTAGTTAATATCTAAGAAGTTCTCAATAGTCATTCCAAGGTATTCGAAGAGATACTTAAGATTTTTCCATCTACTTAATATCATGACCATGCTATTCCTTTGGAATCTAAAAATGTATCACCTAAAATTAGGCTTTCTACATAACTATATTCATACAAGAGTTATATTGAGTGTATGGTTCACGTAATGTTAGAGGTTCACACCATTCAGCCTAGCTAGATTTCCTTTTCTGGACTAATGGCCATGGTTATAAAAAATGATGTTTCATGGGATGTGTGCCTAGATTATAAGCCTCTCATAAAAACATAGTCAAAGATAAGTTTTCTATTCCTCTCAATGATGAATTCAAAGCAATAATTTTATTTACTAATTTGAATCTCCATTTTGGATATAATCAAATCATAATGAGGCAAGAACAGATTTCCCACATAACCTTTGGAGCACATGAAGGTTATTATGATTTTTTGGTCGTCTTCAAGAATTACTAATGCACCTTAAATAAGACATGATGAATTCTATTTTAAAAAATGTTCCTTAGAAGTTTTGAGCTAGTACCTTTTGGTTACATACTAATATACAACAAATCTTTAGAAGAGCATGAAAATCATGTTGACAATGTCTTAACACTGTTGGAAGAGATGTAACTACATGTAGAACCTTTCACATGTACCTTTAGGGTTCAAGAAGTGTATTATTTGGTTCATACTATATCCTGTAAAAGTGTCAAAGTGCACCAAAACAAAATCAAACCTGTGAGGGAATTTTTAATCATCAATACTTTGAAAAAGCTAAATGGATTCATAGGATTGAAAAAATATTACCGTAATTTTGTCAAGGATTATGATCAAATAGTGACACCTTCAATAAAATTAATAAAGAAAGTGTTTTCTTGGAATAAATAATTGACTATAAAACACTTCATTATGGAGTGTGTTGCTTCAAGACATGTCATTGGTGCAATTTTTTTGCAAGAAAGATGCCTCGTTTCGTTTGAAAGTAGTGAAAGTAAATGAATAAAATTACTCAAATCCATATATGAGAAAAGAATGTTATCCATACTATGTAATTAAGAAATTATATCCATATCGAATAGGAAGACACTTTAAAATAAAATAGATCATGATAATTTGAAATACTTCTTGCAACAAAGACTATCTCTAGAGGAGAAACAAAAATGAGTCACATATATTCTAGGTTATGAATTTCAATTTATCTACCAAAAAGAGAGAAAAAATATATTGTGGTAGATGCACTCTCAAGGAAAGTGGAAAATGAAAAATGTTTAACATGCACTATTTCCATTCTTCAATATACTAGGTAGAAGAACAAATGATAGAATAGAAGAAATGCGAAATGTTATAAGGGATCATGGAAAAACTACAGGAGGACCTTGATATAATAGAAAAAGATTTGCGGAGGAATTATTTATTGTGGAATCAATACAACTTATACTTTTGTAAGAATTATCATATCAAATAAAATGCCCATTTGGAATTACACACTTCCCCCATGGTAGGAAATTCAGTGTTCTTTAAAACATAGCATAGGATCAACAAATATTTTTGTGTAACTTCTTAAAGAAGATGAAAAGAAAAATTGTGGTTGAATGCATGGTATGCCAATAGAATAAGTTAGATATAACAATAACACAAGGCACCTACAACCATTAACCACACCAAGATACCACTAGAAATAAATTTCAATGGAATGAGTGAAAGAATGTCATGATTGTATTGGTATATTGAATGAAACAATATGTATATTTTCACTATATTTCTCATCCTTTTAAATAAATCATAGTGGAAAAAGAATTCATGGAAGCAATGCAAAATTTAGATGGAGCACCAAAGGTTACTATAAGTGATGGAGATCCAGTTTTCACTAGATATTTGTGCACTGAATTTTTTTCTTGTTCGGACACTCAATTCGCTCACATCTCACCTTACCATTCTCAGTTGTAAATAAATTTTTAGAAGTATATCTACATTTTTGTGCACCTAGTAAACATACGCAATGGGTCAAGAGGGTTCCATTAGAAAAATGGTGGTACAACATATCCTTCCACACTTCATTAGAATGTATTCATTTATCGAATTTTATCAAAATCATCCTTCTTTTCTCACATCACCTTTGAAAGGGACAATAAAGGCTCAAATAGTATAGAACGAGACGATGCACTAACAAAAGGTTATCAAACAATTGAAGGAAAACTTGTTTGTAGCACAAAAGTGGATGAAACAACATACATATGTAAAGAACTAAAAAATATCACAAGTATTCATACTGAAATTTTATGTTGGGGGAATAACTAAAATACCTTAGCATCAAGGAATCTCTAAAATATTTTAGAGGAATAGAGTAAAGGATGAGATTTTTTCTTTTTATTTTTAAAATGTTCAACATATACAAATATTAAATTATACTTTCGAAATATTTGTAATAAAACTAAAATACATAGATTATTAACTTATAAAATTAAAAACGAACTCATAAATTTCATTTTCAAGTTGGTCAATTAAAAATAAATAAAAAATGAGGAGAATAAAAAAATTATTTAATTGAATTTTATAAGAATATTATATTAAAGTTTATCTCAATACACCATAATTATCATTAACAAAATTGATTTTATTAAAATAAAAGTAGCATTACACATATTAATATCAAATGTAAACATAATGGTGTAGTCTAACTATTGAAATTTTGTCTTTACTAGTTACAATTTTTTGATTTTTTTTGGGAAAGATTATGTGTTTTTGAGTGCATAAATAAATTCAACACTCTAGAAAAATTTAGGAAATCAAATTGTCTAAATAACATATATTTATAATATTCCAAAACATCCTTGTTAAATTTCGAGAAAAATAACAAAAAATGTCAGCCAAAAAAATTAAACTAAACTACGTTAAGAATAATTCATAAAACAAATAGATTTCATAAATGAACTAACTATTAAAAGAAATTTGAACATTTAGAATTTTAGGCCCAGTAATTTTATGAATACTCTTCCAACCCATTTAAATTGCTGTAAAGGAATGTGAATAGTCATGGGGAGTCCAAGAAATCTTAAAAGTTGAATCCAACATCATATATATAACATATTTAAATGTATATTTTGTGAGTAATATGTATCACACAATTAACCCAAATTAATCTATTATTTGTGTGTGTGTTAAAGAGTGGTATTAAAACTTGTTAGCTCAACACCTATGAACTCTTCCATTCTGAGTTTAGTATTCAATGGTAACTTGGCTTTGTTCTACCCATCTATGTGCTCATTTTATATGTGTCTTGATAAATTTGTTTTTCTCGCCAAAAGTATACCATGATATATATGTACCTAGCATGCCCATCTATGTGCTCATCTAACCTGCCCATTCCTATTATTATGTCAGTACTTTTCCCCTACTAGTCTAACATTTTCATTGTTTGACCTGTCAAAAGCCTGTCCCTTTGCTAAGTAATGCAAGTGTTCCCTCTACTTTTTTCCAATGTTGTGGCTTGCTGCCTCTCTACCAAAACCTGTCTACTTTTTCTATTGGTACTCAACAATTTCATAGTCTTGAGTCTCGAATATGGTCGTAAACATGTGTATGTTTTTTTGTTGGTTATCGACACTTGCATAGTCTTAATTTGAATCCTAATAGTGAATATAGAAATTAATTTAACCAATGTGGCTTTGGCATAGGTAAAAAAAAAAATATTTTCGTTTGTGGAGAAAAACTTGTTCTTGTCACTAGTGGACAATTCTCTTCTCATATCAAAATAAAAACATTGTTCATATCATATAATATATATCAGCTTAGCCCAGTTAGGAAAAAGTTATCTCAGTGGTTTTCTTTTGTTTTCCTATAACTTTTTGACTCTGGCTTATAGTAGCAACATATGAGAAAATAGCATCAGGGCTAGTAATTGAATTGAAGTGGGAAAAAGAATCATGTGAATGTCAATGGGGGAGCACCTCGTCTTTGTTTGTGTCCACTTTCATTCATAGTATTATGCTCCAGCAGCTAATATGCAACCTTGTCAGTATACATTCTAACTGTCCTTGAATGCATGATGACTGTGAATAGAAGAATCATGGTGAGACACCAGATGAATGTGTAACACTCGTGGGAGTTATGGTGTTAACCAGAGTTGTTGCACTATATTCACATCACCAGTGTCCTGTTGAAGGAGATGACACAACAATTCTCACTTGTCGATCAATGAATTACATACCATTCCTTGTTAGGATGCAGTGGAAATTAAATCATAAATTTAAGTACCATGAAATGGAAGGAGAACCAGTTTCGAGCCCTAAGTCCTTTAATATATCCGAACTCCTAGATGAAGTACACATCTTCTTTAGGATACAAAAAGTTGGAGAACACTTGGTGGCAAACCATCTAAATCAAACATCTATGGTGGATAAGAGTAATGACAAGGTTTTCCAACACATGATTTTGAGAATGTAATAGAATTAGTTTCATTCATGGAATATGCAATGAAAGAAGAAACAAAGCAATTGTTTCGAATTTGTAGCCCATGATCGTAGTCTTTCTCATTCATCTACAATTGATTTTTAGATGAAGCGTTTGGAAATACTAGGGAAGTTGGGGTGATCCTTGAATATGGTAGAGGATATTTGTCTTTACCTAAAGGGTCCATTGGGGAAAATGGGTACGCAACTCATAAATCAAAGCTCATTCAAGTATAAAAGCTCTCAAGACATCTATGCAACCTTCATTTGCACTCCTACCTTTTTAAACCTCCTTAGCAAAAGAAGATTTTTAGATTTCTAGCCAAATTAAGCAAAACAAGGCTAGAGGGCACATTTAGACAAGGAAGGGTGCGTTTGGTCTCGTTGATGAGTGTTTTCTAGAAAAACCAGTGCATTCTCTAATGGCATTGTGCACCTGTAGCTCAAGGGCGCGTTTGTTTGGGAAGACCAAAACTTGCCTAGAACATCCTTCATTTGCTCCAAGCTTCGAAAATTGTCATCAAATTATCCAATAAATGAGTTAGGTGGGAAATACATTCACTCCTCCACTCCATTGTTGATCTACATAGGGTTTCATATTCACTTGCTACCATTACTCAACTCAAAACCCTAGTAACATACTTTTACTCTTAAATCACATTTCTTAGGATTTCATTGCCACTCTCATGACTTAAAGACTGACCCCTATCACCTCCCTCATACCACACATCCCCTTTCCCTCCTCGTCAAATATCCTCACATTTTTCCATATTTCTCGCATCCACAATCTATTCTATCATCTCCCTAAGGTTTTGAAAACAACAGATCATGGCAGAAGAAGAGCACAAAAGTCAGAGTGAGGAAGAAAGACAAGAGAGGGGGAAATATAAGAAATGAGGGAGAATCCTCAGACATGAGCCAACCAACACCAAAGAACTCATGGAATCTCCCATGATTGTGGCAAGCTTTAAACATATGGGTTGTTTTGAGTTTTGTGAGAAAGTGGAAAGGCTCTAGCATCATCCTGAGTTGACCAGATTATTCATCACCAAAATCAATGGAAACTAGGCAAACCTTGCTGCTGTCACCTTCACTATATCTCCTATTATCATATCGGCTACCACTAGGATCCCAAATATTGTAGAAAATGGTTTAAACAAGGAGAATTGGATCATTTCTATTATGAGCCATATCTTAAACCAAGGTACAAGAATGAGAGAAAGAGGATTTTTCCTTTCTCTTACCCCCTAGATAGATATTCCAGTGATTAAAATCATCATCAAGTACTTCACATGTGAGGGTAGGATTTCTAGACTCTATTCCTACCATATTTGGTTGCTAATGCATTTCACAACAGTCACAATGCTCAATTTTCCCTACTGTATTTATGGGGACATTGACAAGATGTCATTCATTGCCCGAAGGAAGGATTATGATCATAAAATGCATAGTATCATTCACCACTCTCTCATCAAGATGATAATCCTACAACTCCTTGATCATCTTAACATTGCATTGGACACTTTCATATCCAATGAGATTTTCATAGTTTGACTTATTCAACATGGCCAAGAAGCACCTTCATCTTCTCTACAATCCACCTTCATTCCTCCACCTCAACCCATACATCATACATCTTCATCTAATGAGTTAGCCACACCATCACCTCCATCATCACCATTTCATGATCCTATTCATTCACCTAGTAGAGATGAAGGTAATGGGCAAGATAATATTGATCATGGTGAGAGAAGTAAGCCTAAAAGCATTGGTTTAGGTACCATGGCACATACCTATCAGAGAGGGCATAGGAAAGTGTTTTCCCCACTGATTGTGAGAGGGGCCTTTCCATCTTCATCAATAAAGCAGGAACAAAGGGGTAAGGAAAAGGTTATAGAGTCATACATCTAGCAGCAGGAAGACCTCCATGAAATAGAGCATGATTTTCAATTAGTTGACTCAAATGAACATGATGAAAGGGAGAACACAACCATTGTGATCAAGGAGAAGATAATAGACAATTTGAGGTCAAACTTAAGCTTATGGAGATTCAACTCATAAAAGAAAAGAGAGAGGCTGAAAAGTCTAAGGCATTACTTGATGAGGCATATGCACAGTATCGTGAACAACTTGATGAATGGGTATTGAGAAGAAGGCCAAGGACTAGAGGCCTAAAGAGAGCTTTGGAGCTAGAAAGGAAAAGGGAGGAAAAACTAGCCAATGAGCTCACCTTGAATGAGCAATTTGCCTAAATGGTAAATGAGGAACAGGAACATTGGCTCGAGAGGGTAAATGGTCATCTTGAGAGCCTCTTAGAAAAGGCCAATAGGGATGTTGAGATTCATAGAAGGATGGTGAAGTACTATGCCATGAGAAACAAAATTGCAAGAGCCAAACTCAAAAGAGCCCATTAAAAAATTGAAGCCTTGACCAAGAAAGAGGATGAAAGGAGGCTAGATATTCTTGCCTAGGCATCACTCCATGCCTCAAACATATGATTAGCTATCGGCCCGCCAATTTTGACCATTTTTGAACAAATTTTTCAAGTTATGATTTTCTATTTTTTTGGAGTATTTTTAGTAGAGGGAAACAGTCAAATGCGTAGCACCTTTGGCATTGTGCTAATTTTTGGAGCATCCAATGAGCAAATGGTCAACAACTTTGGATTCAGAGTGATGAGGACATGCACCCTGTGCATTTTCTATGAAGTTGGAGGAAAATTGGTTAACCAAAAGAGTAAAACACCATAAAAAACCACCTTTCTGCCTCTTTTTTGGCCTAGTGGTTGTGTGTTTACCAGTCTTGGGAGATTGGAACTTTGATAGGGAAAATGACCTCAAAATTAAAACATGAATTCATATCTAGAAAGTAGACCCGAAGGGCTTTCCAGTGAGCTATCTTGGAGCAAATTTGGACACACCCGAATGCAACTCTAAACTTGAAGGGTGCATTTGACACTGAAAGGGTACATTTGATAGTTCAAGGGCACATTCTATCATCATTACTCTTAGGCCATGTCATAAAATTCAATGCCCAGGAGCTCCATTCGATTACCAGGCCCAAAAATCACTACTACAATTAAATTTTTATGTTGGGAAGAACTCACTGGAGCTTACAACTTGTCAGAATTTTCATGCAAGGATAAATTATGATGGTTGCTTCAAAGTTCAAACCCAAACATTGGAATTTGATTTGGTGTGGTTAATAGAATTGTGATTCGCTTGTAACTCCTCCTGAAGAATAACTTAATCCTCCCCTTGGTTCTCTTCATTTGAAGAAGAATAAGATGATTGTCATGGGGAACTTAATGGAGATCCTGTGTTTGTCATCCAAAGAAAATGAATTATTGCTCCCTGCATTCATTCATCCTACATGTATGATATTTTTGGGTTCCCTTCGATGTACTCTACTTGACATTTAGCTAACTCACAAAATCTCCAACCATCAATTCATGCTCCATCTCTCATACTTATTTATTGCATTCCAAGGAACAATTAGGCATATCATTGAAATGAGATCATACTCCAAACACTTAAGGTTATAATTTGAGAGAGTATTCGGAGCTATAACAGTAAAGGTATTACCCTATTTGCAACCATTTTTTGAGAAACCATTGGATTCCCATAGCATATTGCAGTAAATGTAAGTTTTCATGCTTGGAATAATTTTTAAACTATTTTTCAGTTCGGATTTAGAGTATCTTTTTATTTTAATTTGCATATATATTTTTTTAAGTTTCTGAATTACATTGTTAATGGGTGTATTACCAATTGAAGTTGACAACCTTCATTTTTGTTGAGCTTGAATTATTAAAAATATCAATTTGATAAATTAATAGAGTTATTGAACACTATAATACAATCTATTATTTATAACATAATCAAAATCAACAAGGTCACTCTTATCGATATTCAAATCTATTTAGAACATGCGTAGGAGAAGATTGAGTTTCCTTCACTTGAGTCACAATTCCAAGAAAGACAAATTATAGAGAAAGAATAAACATTATATATTCGTTCTTTTTTAGAACAATTCTCCTTTACTGTTTGAGAAAGACTTTTATCAAGACTCAGTACATAATCTAACATAAGGAGCATGTAGGTGTAGGAACATATAGATGTAGGAGCATGAGGACATCATCTCTACAAGACATCATCTGTAGAAGACCTTAGTTTTCCTACCCACTTCATCAATTAATGGTCATCTTTAAACCATCATCATGTAACACTTTGACTTTCTAAAAGATTTTATATTCTATCTGGATTCAAAATTATTATAGGATGTTTTTGAAGTCAAGTTCCAAAGATGGTTGCTACTCATAAAACGCCACCAATAGAAGACTTCAGTTTTTCTATTTCATTTGGTTAGTGGGCTTCCTTAAACCACCATTTCATAGAGCACATCTGACCACTAGCTAATATCCACCTTTGTATTTTAGCTCTCTTGACTCATATACCCTCCTTTGAATTAAATGTTGAAATTAATTGAAAATATTGTATTATTGGAGAGAGTTTGCTTATTTGGTGTAAAAGTATCCCTAAATTAGGATTAGTTCCTATTTTCTAGGAGTCAATTATAATCTCCCTAAAATGATGTAACTTATATATTTCTGATTTTATGATTAATGGAGGAGAGCGTTCTCTGCTTTGGGTAGTCTCCAAGTGAAGCTTGCTCACCTGTGAGTTGTTAGTTTCAGATTATAAGTTTAAGCTCCCATATTTTGACATGGTACCAAAGATGGTGTGCCTTGATGGCTGATTTGAGTGAGTTTGTGGCTGGTGTGCCTTAAGGGAAGATTTGAGAGACTTTGTGGCTGGAGTGTCCTAGTGGCATATTTGAGGGCCTTAGTGGTTGGAGAGCCTTAGTGGCAGGTTCAAGGGCCTTAGTGGAAAAAGTGGAACCTTATTTGCTGGTTAATTCAAGAGCCTTGGTGGTTGGATGCATTGGAGCCTTAATGGCTAGAGAGATTTTTTTTCTCTATGTAAAGTTGTTACAGCACAGGTTTTCACCCTATTTTCCACACTGGTTAAAGAAGGGAGTAGCATGGGTTTTTGGAGTGAAAACACGTTGATCATCTTTCCTTAGAGTGATATTTCATAGTGTGCAATAAAACAATGGGTCTGATATTTGAAAAATGCATTGGCATAGAGTAACTGTGATTGGCTAGGTCGATCAAGGTGGATCATGACCTAGATTAGTCGTGGGATTGTGGATCATGTTAATCGACTCATATTTCCATCTCTATCAATCGTAGATGTTGAGACAATATAGATTGCTTGGGAGAACATTATTTAGATCCTGCTGATGATCGTATCACATCCGAGCCTTGGAGACCACCTTAGATATTGCCCTCGTTGGTAAGATTTTTTTCTTGTTTTTTTTAGATGCCCTGTGTATTTTTTACTATTAGAGATTGAGGACCTACTGGTAGATCCATATATCGATCCAGTCACAATGAATAATCATCTGGCGGAAGCATACCTGAATGAGAGAACAAGCTCGACGAGATGAATTACTCAACTTGGAAATTCAAATTGCAGACATTACTTGAGGTGCAGAGTGTGTAGAGGATTGCAAATTGAGATGAAATAAAGAGAACTCCAGCAGGAGGTGGAATAGCGGCAACAATTTAGGATTGGGAGAAGAGGGAGAATAAAAAAAGGTGTTGTTGAAATTATGAGTGAAAGATTGTATTATCCCCCACATCGAGAACACAAATACACAAAAGATATATGGGTAACTCTCAAGGATTTGCATGAGATAAAGAATACAAATCACTTATTTTTCTTAACAAAAAAGATCCTCTTCATTAGAATGGAGAAGAATGAATGAGTCACTACATTCATCTCTCTGATCAAAGACCTTAGAGATAAGTTGGGCAATATAGGATAGAAAGTGGAAACCATTGATCTTGTCACAATTTCCATGAATGGTATGATTGCTTATTATCATATGTTTATTATAGGTTTGAATTCCAAGAACAGAGCCCCCAATTTCAAAGAATTGGCAGGGATATTGATGCAAGACAAAGAGAGGTAGATGACTCTGAAAGCCCATAATTCATATCTCGCATTGATGGCAAAAAAAGCGCCTTTTAGAGGGAAACCCATGACAGGACATAAAGGCAGTGGTACACCGCAAAGAAAGCCACTTCAAGGCATGTCTTTGACCATAATATATTTAGGAACCAAGTGTTTTTCCTGTGGCAAATATGGTCACCTAGCTAAAAATTGTTATAAAAAGAGGGTTGATGAAGCCAGACACAGACATAAAAAACACATAGGGCACTTTGCTGATGAAGACTAGAATCATGAAGTCAAATTGTTTTTGTCTGATTCTTCTTTATCTATTGAAATTTATGACGCCAAACATGGTTTGTGGATTCAGGAGCTTCCACTCACATGTCAGGTAAAAGACATTGGTTTGAAAGTCTTAAAGAAACCAACAATGGTGCTAATATCTGCCTTGGTGATGACAGAACCTACCAAATCAAAGGACATGGAGACATTCTTGTCATTTTTCCTGATGTAAATATTAGACAAATCTAGAATGTGATGTATGTACTAGGAATTAAAAATAATTTAATCTTTGTTTCAATGATTGTAGATCAGAACCTAAAGGTAGAGCTTTTTAAAACTTATTGTTTCATTAAGGATTTGTTGGATAAACAAAAATGAATTTCATCTGGAATTCGAGTTGGAGGCATGTACAAGTTGAATGTCACAAGTGTGCGACACCAAGCTTTGACTTCAACAATGATGACAAGAGAGAATATTTGCATCAAATATTCAGATACATCATTCTTCCTTATTTAGTGCAACGACAAAAGAAAGGTATGGTGAATGGACTCCCTGTTTTAAAAAATTCACATGTTGATTTTGATGGATATGCACTTCAAAATATGCACAAGGATGATTTTCTCTAAAGTTTAAATAGAAGAAAGTGAGATATCCTAGAACTTGTGCACACTGATATATGTGGACCAATGTAGACAATATTATTAGGAGGAGCATAAAATTTCTTAGTGTTTGTTTATGATTGTACAAGATATACATGGGTATATTTTCTCAGTAACAAAATTCATACATTTGAGTATTTTAAAGGGTTTAGAAGTATGATTGAAAAGCAGACAGAGAAGGTCATTAAAATTCTCCATTCAGATCAAGGGGGAGAATACAAGCTGGGTGAGTTTATCAAATATTGTAGGGACAATGGAATATTTCAGCAATTTACAGTAGCCCACACTCCACTGCAGAATGGGGTTGCATAGAGGAAGAACATAACTCTAGTGGAGTGTGCACACAACATGTTAAAAGGCAAGAACCTATCTAATGGTTTATGGGCATAAGTCATTAATACTATAGTATACTTAAATAAGAGGAGTCCAATGCAGAACCTTGACCTTAAGACTCCATTAGAGATTTTATACAGTTTTAAGCATGTAGTTAGTCATTTAAGAGTTTTTGGTTCAAATATGTTTGCTCATGTTCCTAAAGAGAATAGGAAGAAACTAGATGTGAAGGCCATAAAATGCATATTTGTATGGTATTGCTCTGATTTTAAAGCATACAAACTATTTAATCCATCTACTCACAAGGTGTTTGCGAGTAGAGATGCTATATTTCATGAGAATATTGATGAAGGAAACAAAGACAAGGGCTATGAGGAGTGGCACATTCCTTTCTTGATTCAGGAAAACAATGAGGAAATTAAAGAAAACCATGTGCAACAACAGCAAAAGGAAGAAACTAGTGATCCAGATATATTTAGCAAGCCAAGTCCACTAGGGGGTGAGCAAGATATGTGTAAGGCTAGTTTTCTACTGAGGAAATCAGGTAGGTAGACTCAATTACCAGCAAGGTATAGAGATCATTCTCTTATAACTAGTACTTGAAATGTTATTGAGCCCTTAAATTATAAAGAAAAAAGCCAATATGATAAATGGAGGGCAACCATGGAAGAGGAATATGAGTCAGTACTTAAAATAGAACTTGGGATTTAGTTGAATTGTCGAAAGGGAAAGATCCTATAGGTTTCAAGTGGTTATATAAACCTAAATTTAAATTAGATGGTAGTGGAGACAAATACAAAGTTAAATTGGTAGCTAAAGGTTACTCACAAAGATAACGAATTTATTATGAGGAAACCTTTTCTCTTGTAGCTCAGATAAACACTAGTATATTGTTGATAGCTTTAGTGACAAAGCATCAGTGGAGTCTACACCAACTAGATGTGAAGTCTGCATTTTTAAATGGAGAATCAAAAGAAGAGGTTTATTTAGAACAACTTGGAGGGTTTATCAAAGAAGGGAAGGAACATTTAGTCTGCAAATTAAAGAAAGCATTATATGGCTTAAAACAATCACCGAAGTCATGATATGAAAAAGTTCATTCATTTTTCCTACATCATAGTTATAAGAGGAGAAAAAATGACCCAAATTTGTATATTTTGTTTGATAAAAAGGGGAAAATTGTTTTGATTTCGTTATATGTAAATGATCTAATTATTACAAGAAATGTTGATATATTGATTAAAGAAATCAAAGTGCAGATGTCGCAAGTTTTTGAAATGAAAGAGTTCAGTGAATTACACTATTGTTTGGGTTTGGAAGTCAAGAGGGACTTTGGGCTGACTTTTCTCACTCAATTGAAGTATGTCATAAGGTTATTATAAAAGTTATGAATGGAGCAATGCAAAGTTCCCTAAGTGCCTTTGCAGTAGAATATTAAACTTCAGATGATTCTAAAGAATTGAGTGCCACATTGCATAGATAGCTAGTTGGGAGTCTGATTTATTTGACTACTACTACACCAAACTTAACACTCTCAATCAGTATGTTAAGTCAATTCATATCAAAACCTCTTGAGAACCATTAGGTAGCAGCAAAATGTGTCTTGAGATACCTTCAAGGAACCATTGACTTTCGGATTAGGTACATTGATTCTTCTAATGTTAATTTGACAATTTTTCAAATTCAGACAGGGCAGGAAACTGGTTGACAAGAGATCCATAAAAAGTTATGCTTTCAACATTTGGTTCGAGGTAATTGCTTGGAGCATCAAGAAACAAAGTGTTGTTTCCTTGTCTTCTGCAAAATCGAAGTATCAGGCACTGTGCGCAGCCATGTCTGAGGCTATTTGGTTGAGGATACTTCTCCATGATGCTAGACAAGAACAAAAACATGCAACCATAATCAGATGTTACAACCAAAGCTCCATCAAGCTCGCAAACAATCTTGTGTTTTACAAAAACACAAAGCATATTGATATTCAGTTTCATATTGTTAGAGAGAAGATTCAATCTAAAGAAACTTTTATTGAATATTGTAATACTTGTGATACTACAACAAATATTTTTACCAAGGTCCTTGGGAGAATTAAATTTGAAATGTTTAGGGAGAAGTTAGGAGGACAGGTGAACCATTTCTCCATTAAGGGGGGGTGTTGAAATTAATGGAGAATATTGTATTATTGGATAGAGTTTGTTTGTTTTGTTGTACAAGTGTCCCTAGATTAGGATTACTTTGTATTAATGGAGGAGAGTGATCTCTGCTTTGGGCAATCTCCAAGTGCGGCTTGCTCACATGTGAGACGGTAGTTTCAGATTATAAGTTTAGGCTCCCATATTTAAACATTAAAAAAGGTGGATGCTAGACAACTAGTCCATTAAAGTTGTTATGGATGAATGTGAACAATAACTTAAAATAATATAAAATTATTTAATAAACAAATATCATATTCGGTTTTACTAAATTTATGGAAGTAAGCATTTTTAAAAATAAAAATTTAATGAATATCTCATATAACAAACATCCTAAAGGATGAATACTCCAGAGTTGTTAGGAAAATTATGAAGATGGCTTATAACGAGTCTCAATATTTGAGTGGTATTAATTAAAACCAGTTTATATAGCAACATGTTCTTTCTATTGAAGTGTAAATTATGTTTTCAGAAAAAATGGAGTGATATATAAATGAAAATTTTAATTTTCTAATAAGAGATAAAGATTTGCATAAATTTTAGTTGGCAATAAACTTGTACAATTAAATTTTTATTTGTACTTTCTAAATTTTTAAAAAACACATAAATAATGGTAGACAATAATTCTTAATAAAAATTAAACATTATTTATTACACTGACCAAAACAAATGAAACGAGGATATTATATAAATAGCAATTCAACTTTTAAATTTCCAAAAATACATTCTAAAATTGGTTAGAGTTTATACTTTCTTTTTAAACATTCACACCCTCCTTCATAATCATCACCTTGCTAATCTTCGTTAACATGTATGATCTTATTATAAATCAAAACATTTGAGTTTGAATGGCATTGGGTTTGAATGATAAACCAAAATTTCCTAGGTTGAGAACCTCTTCATTCGTTTTTAGAGGTGGGAATGAAAATAATCTCTAAAATAAGAAGTCATTATGATCGGTCTTCTTTCACCCATGCTTATTGAGGTCACTTTAAAAGGGAAGATTAGATTTGGGTCAAGTTAGTTATAAAGGATGCTAAAAGCTAAATTATAATTCATTTAATTATTTAGAGAAATATTGTAAAGAAATATAAACGTTGTTTTGTTTTTTTAATTTCATTAATTTTAAAAATAATTTTGATAAGTCCTTTAAACATAATCTAGAAAAGAGTTTAAAAATTTAAAGTTTTTCTTTTAGATCAGGTTAATTTTTACTAGCATTATTTTGATTAATATAATTATCATTTTTTATGCTAAAAATACTATTATTTGAATTTCCACAAAATATATACATTCTCAGATTTTTCAAATATTTACCAAGATTATTTTCTCATGAAACTGATGTAGTGCTCGTTGCTCACCAGATCACCATTTGGATTCATTAAGATCCATCCATCATCATCATTTTCTTCTAAGTAGATGATTAGTCATCGACATCCAGATAATCAGTTGGATTAATCAGGGCCCATCCACCATAATTATTTTCTTTAGAAGCTGGTGATTGGCCATCGCTTACCAGATAATATAACTCCAGTTCGTTTAACCTTCTCCCAGATGTCAACGAACAGGCCATTGGAATCAATATATTCGCATCCAAAGCCTCCTCTGGTAACCCTCGCAGAAATGTTAAGAGATCGTGAAAAGGCAACTTCAACATATCGTTATGAAATAACTTGAGCAGTGCGAGGCCCAATCCTAAAACGGCCTTCATACCCTCGAAGAGAAAAACGTCCCAAATCCGGACAACTAATCGAAATGGCAAGTCTGCGGAGAAAGCAGTCATGAACCAACTGCTTGCATACATCGCTGGCGTGATCATCTGTCGCTCAAAATTCCTAGCCAATTCGGGCAGCTGCTCCTTCACAAAAATTTCGAACTGAAAGAAATATTGGTGAAGTAGAGGCAGGTCTTGTAAATATAAACCCCGAATTTGCATACCTTTGAACAGTGCCACCATAACCCAAAATGCTTCCTCCTCATTCATGTGAAGCAGAAGCATGCCCGCAATAAAATTCATCCCCTGCGTATACCCCACCTCTGTGTCGTAAACCGAATACGCCTTCAAAACATTGTGGAGAGACCTCCGCCCGGGCCCGTCTGTCGTTTGAAATAATTGGTGTGATGTCAAAGTGCGATGAATGTCTTTCACGATGTGCTTCTCTGACTCTGATTCATTGGAAAGGAGGTGTGAGTAAACCCCAGGGTTTCGCAGGAGAAGATCGCGGCCGCCTGAAATCAATTGCCAAACGTCACCCCTCATGGATTTGGTAATGCCATGCCTGATACGCCTTTTAACTTCATCGGTGTTACTTTCCAAGCAGTGCTTCCAATCCAGAGCATTCATGGCTGACCGCCTTTTGGTAGGTCCTTCTTGTTCCCTTTCATCACCGGCATCATCGGATGGCGTCTTTGTCGAGTACTGTGCGATAAGTTTAACATTATCATTCTCAAATTCGCCACTGGTCATTTTTCCGGCACTCATTTTTCAAGGCAAATTTACGAAACGGGGAGTGAGGTTCGGTCCACTAATCGATCTTTGTGGATGTGATATCGAACATAGACGCAGGTGCTTATCGGTTACTAGAGAGCTTACTAGATGATTAAATAAACGGATAAACATACTATTTATACAAATAAAATGATGCCGACGTCAGCGTGTTGATTTTTTTAAGTTGGAATTAGGTCATATATATACTTTTTGTCCGAGAGAATCAATTTTCTTCGTTTAAAATGGGTTTTTAATACATATACTTATTCAGGGTAAAATATAAGAAATTTTGATTAAAACAAAATGTATTAAAGGAAAAATATCTAATAATTAAAATAGACTTGTGGCCTAGCCTCAAACTCAAAGTCGATTTCGTAAAATGAGGGTCACTAAATGATGATTTATTAAATCAGGTAGTGTAAAAAAACTCACAAATTAGTGTCTAAAATAATAGAAATTTCAGTGAGATTAAGATAAAATCTAGCAGAAATGTTTGATAATCTACAGTGGTCAAACTTCATGATTGTTTTTATGGTGTTGAATCTATTTCCACTATAAAAAAAATGATTCAAACACTCCAACATTCTAATTAAAAAAAAAATTATCATATCCTCACAAGAAAATGGTCTTAGAGTGAATTTGTGCTATTAATAACAACACCCTTTGAAAAATAATTGTCACTAAATGATGGCTTGATTCTAAAGACATAATCAAAGGACTCAACTAGTCATCTAGCCCTCCTTCTAGTGCTAGTGTTGATAGTGTTGGAAATACGTCAACCAAGGGGTCTCCCTTATGTGAAGTACCAATTAGACATCACATTGATTGGAATAGGAGCCCCATATGGAGTATTGGCTCAGTTTTCATGTATTCTTACAGATTTTCCTCGACTCTAATTATCAACATGAGAGAGGAGTGCAAATGTGCCTTCGACAAGAAAGAGGGTGTGCGTGGTGAGTCTTCGGTTGTATGTGTGTCAACGTTATTTTAATGCGGAGGGGAAAAAGAAGTGAACCTCTAGGAGAGAGGTAATAGTACCATTCTACTAGTGCCACACATAAACAAGAAAAATATGTTCCACATACATCAGAATAGTCCACAAAGATGTGATGGTCATTGCAACCAATACAACAAGAAATGTTTGTCTAATATCCATCATAATAGTCCACGAGGATACAACAATGAAAATAACCATTATGACACATTATCAATATGATAAGAACCAAAATAACCAAATTAATTCAACTACTTTAGCATAGATGAAACAAAACATGAATTATAAACATTCACAGAATGGTCTTACAAATATTCATAATCCAAGCGTGAAGAACATGTTGGTCATAAGGCTTTTGATATTAAGTAAAGGTTCCAAGGCACATGTATACAATGAACAACACTAACACTAATAGTGGAGCATTAGAGCCACTCCTTACTCCTCAAAACAAGTCGTTGGTCTCTCTAATGCCTTGTAGGAGGAGATCAGGTGAACATTCCTTTGCTCATACAACAAAGGTGTATATATAACCAATGAGGTGATGCTTCACCTTTCTTATGACTCTTTGACTACCCTCATGATTGTTTGAATTCTTATGAATTTTTTACTTTTACATGACTCTTCATATTCTGACTCTCTCCTTTGGAATTCCACTTTACAATTAATTTTGAATAGATAATTAAATAATCCACAATAATGATGTGGCATATGATGACTCATGATCGGACATGACATGACATTGATGACATGGACTGCATGACGATGTGCCAGTGCCAGGATGTCCTTTTGTTTCTTCTCTATTTCTATCTTCAATAAGAGATGTATCCAATGCTTCATCTTCATGAGAGACATGCTTTGTTATTCATATCTACCCTTCAAAGGTTTTTGAATCGGATGGATTCTTTATGTGGTCCTCCTCTTTCGTCTTCTATTGTGGTATAGTGTTCCTTCATCTTCTTGTCTAATCATCATCTTATCTTTTCAGCTCCATATGTGTCTTATAAAATGTCCTCCTTCTCCATCTCCTTCTTCATCATATTTCCATAGCATGATACAATTCTTGCATCTTCAATTTGCTTACGACAATGCGACATCAGTCTGATAAACGCCTATCTAAAATGTTGCATGATGATGCAATGACTAAGCCGGAACTGGGTGGTAGGCTAAGGGACAGGCTCAATGACTCTTCAACTTCATAGCTTAGGTAGTCAGGGGTCAAGTTTGAGCCTTGAGACTATGCAATGCATAATTTAGGCTTGGACTAAGAAAAAATATTTTGCAGTTGGGGAGCTCAAGGAGTCAAGATGATGCCTTGAACACTGATTTTCCCATTGCACAATTCTAGAATATAGAGGAGCTCATGTGATTGCAAAATTATTTAGTTCAAGAGCTCAAGGATGAGGCTTTACCATTGATACTGTACAAGGCACAGTTCAGGCTAGGCTATGTAGACAAATTTGAATGTTTTGAGGTTCAGTGAGTTAGATTACAAGGTTTTACATTGTTTTAGTCAATTGTGAATTTTTGGGAGGCAAAGAAGATTTGGTGGTTGTGTAGTGGAATATTTCAACAGCTCAGGGTTTGGGCTTGAGATTATAGCCTACGCAATGTGCACTTTGGGCCAAGATAGAGGGTTGGATTGTGCAATTCCAAGTGCCAAGGTCTGTGCTTGAGCACTGGAACTACTTAGTGCACTGTCCTAGGAGGCAAGAAATGTGCACTCAGTAGTGTTAAGGGACAGGGTTGTAGCTTGAGTGTTAGAACTGTACAATGGATAGTTGAGGAAGGTTGGATGAGGTTAGAATTGCTGGGAAGTTTTCAAAAAATGTCCAAGTGTGGGATCAATGAGACTGATGTGAATAGTGATATGACCTAACTATGATCACATACTTAGAACACTTGACAATATAATAAAATAGATCATCGAGAACACATTAACAACATATTGTCCTCAATGAGACAACTTTGCGACGACTTTACGACAAGCCTGACACTAAAGATACATTGTGATGATCGTGATGATACTCATGGTACAATGCGCAAAACTTTGTAAATGGTGCAGTAGGTTTCTACATGGTAAGATCAACTCGTTTTATGGAAGATAAAAAATTTAAATGACCAAAATGAGCTTATACACATTGTGCAATAGCTAACATGTGTAAAGACAACATTTAATATATGAAGAGAAAAGGGATAGCAACACTTGCAATATGTGAATGATATTGAAATCAACACATGCCATAATGATGATAACATGAAAGAAACACTAATTAAAGTGAAATAAAGAAAAATGGATAGTAAAAATCATGGAAATGACACTCGCGAAAATGAAGGTTCGCAAAAGCGATAGTTTCAAAAACTCACCTTAAATAGAAGTACAAACACAAGCGAAAGTGATGGAATGTCAATGACAATGTGCACTCACTATCGACATGGGTTCAAAATTGCACAAACATTGTCTTGATGGACTGTGCTTATGCTTCTTGAAGTTTGCGTGGAAGAATGCATTCATGAACTGATTGCAAACTGAGCATGCATGAGCAAGTGACTTTGATTGATCAAGAAGTGACTTTGATCGATCGCAGCGAGAAAAATTATGACTGTTATCATAATGTGATCCTAGTTAAAAATTGATTTAGTTGACATTGTAAAGAAGAGTGAAAACTAGGTAAGTGTTGAATTATAATGAACTACTGATTCACCCCCACTCCTCAGTATTTCTAACATTTTTGGTATCCCTTTAGGATCCTAACCCATTCACCTATGTGTTAATATCAACTCTTCCATTTATTCTCATTTCTTCTTAATGCACCCCTTTAGGGATGTCTTTCCTCTCACTTAGTCCTGTATACATTTATTTTCTCTTACGAATAATTAAACATATTTCTAGAGCTAATCAACTTTTAAGCTTTGTTGGAACTTACCAATGAAATATTTGAGTTTCCCTTATGTGCATTGATGATGAACGATTTTTCTTCCTTGATAAGTTAGTACTTATTATCTCTCTGCATGAATATTAGATCCCACATGTACATATAGGGACTCCAAAACACAAATCCACATGAATTAGGTGGCACTACATCAAATTATACTTCATCAATATAATGAATAGTACTAGAAATTACTATTTTACACTATGTTTTTTACCTTGATTTCTATGTCCTTATATACCTAACCTAATTGATATGGGCTAGAATGAAGTCAAACCGCCAATCCTAGTTTATTAACAGAATTTCTTGCAATGATATTTTCTTGTGAATATAAGTCAGGGAGATCATCAATGTTTATTTTCTTGACATACTTCTTTATAAGAGTCTTTTCATCTCCTTCTGCTCACATTGTTGAATCCTTTCAACATATCTCGGTGATGGAGTTGCGCAATCATAGAAATGCACAGTTATTGTCACAAGTGATTGTCCACCTTCACTTCATCTAACAACTCTACCATTGCAGAGTGATGTGGGAGAACATGCATACACACCTGTTGAATTGCCACATCCTCCCCCCCCCCCCCCTTCTCTTGATATCCACACAGATTTTTCTTGCAAGCCTATTGGTTGTCACGTGGATTCATACCTCAGCCTCTACATTGTACTGCCTTGCACTCTTCAATTCGGGACTCCTCACCTGTTCTGAATGAGGATCATGTTGATGATGGAGTTGGTGTTATGAAGCCAACCTGTGCCATCTTTCATGATGAGTGTGTCAGGGAATCTAAAAAGGAACCCTCAGTGAAGGATGACTCCCTTACATTTCTGTATCATCCGCTCTATCCTGACATCCGTTATGATTCTACCACTGTTGATTTCCCCTATGAAAACTCATTCTTGGATGTTGCCACTTCCAATCATTGACAGGACACATCGGATGTCAGTATTTCATTACATTGCGGGGAAGACTCATCTTCCAAAAATCTGTTCAATCTATCATCTGTCATTTATGAAAACACAAAGGGAGAACATCCTTGTTTCTCATGTACCCATCTACCTAATTCATCAAATCATGAGGATGTTGACAAACATCTTAAATTTTATTATTTTGGTTATCATGATCTCTCTACTTCTTCATCTGATCACGAGGTTAATTCAATCGTTGTTAATCTATCTAAGACACTGGTCTATGATGATCTATCTGTCAATGAATTTGAAACCCCATATATTATCAAGGCACTTCAGCTAGAACTGATGGTTATGTCATGTCCTTGTTGTCCTAAGGTTGGTTTTGCTTTTGATCAGGAAATTGTTGAAACTCTAAAGACTGCTCATCACTCTCTGCTTTGCATTCAAAATCAATCTAACACTCATATTTCACTTCCTCCACTCCAACTACATGATCCCATCACTCATGTAGTGGAGGAATATGACATAGAAAGCACACTTGCACAACATAAGCGGTGTACCTTTCTCACATTTTCTTGCATGTCACACTAAAGAGAATGCATACACTCAACATCTGTACATAGTGTAGAACAACACCATGGCAAGTCCATAGATTGCATGAAATGAGCTTTCACTCACTTTTGTTCTGTGGATGCTTGTAAGCTGGAAGTTTGTCCATCTTCATCGTTATACCTTTCATACTTGCTGGTTTACGTAACTGCGATGATCACAAACCATGCCTTCACCAACATAGGTCGGCCAATGCACCATTCACTACATTGGAAGTATCACTTCACATGAGATGATCGATGCATTATTAGCTTAGGAGTAGGAGTAGTATTTTCTTTGAGTTGCTTTCTTGCATGCATGATTTCTTCTTTCTTTATGTGTTTTCTTGCTTGCTTGTTTGTTTGCCAACTCGATTTTCATATGCATTTGCTTCTACTTCTTTATTTGCTTTTTGGTTTGTTTTCTTGTTTGTGTCTGTAGGTTAGTTTCACATGGACTGTGTGCAACTCTTAAAACAAGCTAGGTGAAGTACCTGAGGACTTGCACATCTATCAATACTTGGTTATCTGTCACCCTATCTCTCATGTAAGAACTTGTTGCATTCAATCCATGATATGTTGATATGAAATATGTACACAGTGCAAGAGAAGCTTGGTCCAAACACTTATTGGCTGTAATCACTTGACAGGAGGTTTGACAACCTTCTTGTCAACGACAAAGATCTCAAGCATTATTTACAATAGGTCGGGCCGTGTCCCATGCCATGTACATTCTCTGCTTGCTGCTTGTTGTTTTTATTTTGTTTTCCTTACTTACTATCTTTGTTCTTATCTCGTTTGTTCTGCTTATTATTTTTTTTTACGTTTGTTTTGTTTTCTTGATACCTTATTATTTTTGTTTCTAGAAATAAGTGTTTCTAGCTACTGCGTTCTAGATTTGAATAGAGTATGTCGCTAAATTTTGGGAAACTTGTGACAGTGCAACACTTGGCCAGCCTTGTGTCTGTCTTCTCTGTGCTTCATTATAACCTTGGCCAATGAAGTCTTGACGGGAAATACGAGTCAGCTGCGAGGGAAGTTTTAGTCCAACCATGAACCTGTGTCCACACTTGGAAGCCCCATGCACTCAACCTTCTACTCTGTGTTTTCAAGCTTATCCAACTAGTAGAAATGGAGAAGGGGAGAATCTAAACAAGAAAACCTATGTGAGAGGTGTTACATGCTTCTCTAAAGGAACAACCTCTTCTTCTCTCAATAAGTCGCGATCCCTCTTCTACCCCAAAAATAAATAAGTGCCTATCCAAAGTCGTCTTGAAAAATACAAAGGCGAAAGAAGAGAAAGGCTTCCTCTGCAGAGAGGTGAAGCATGCAACTACTGACCATACTCACTAGCAGTGGAGAAATGCATGTGTTCTTACATGACTCCACCGGGGTACTATCTAGACCTACTGGCACCAGAGCAACAATAGAGATGAAAACTTATACTTTGAAAATCTTCAACTCGTGAGCTGAACTACCCTTCCTCAACTTGAAACAATGTGATCAAGTTGAACTTTTGATTGTGTTTGACTGAGTTGGAAAAAGGTGAAGCATGTATGTTCATGAGGTAAGTGGGGAAGTCGAAGTAACCCGCACAACAATTCAATACTCCCCAAAAGACCAAGGCCCTATGCTATTGATGAACCAACACAAAGAAGTTGGAGTTCTACTAGTGTGTTGCCAAGTGTTGTAGCGACTACTACCACCCTCCAAAAGTTTGGCCTACAACCAATTTCAGAGCCTCCCTTGAGAGTCTCACTTGATGACTACACACACACACTCAAGATCGCTTCGTGAGGTTGTGTGGGTATTTTCACTCACCTTGCTTGATCATTTCACCCAAGTTCTTACATGTTGATTTCAACGTCATGCTTGTGATCCTGTTCTAGTTATACCCATAGTCCTCGCTTCATCTATACTTGTTGTGCTTGCTATGAAAACATCTGTCGCAGTCACAAATGGAGTCACATTCACTATTGTGCAAGTGTCATCACAGTCGACCAACAATCAATCACAAGTTTTCCTTTTGTCACTTATACCATCGATCAATCATGTTGAGCATGTTTGTCAGGATGGTTTGAGTCATCTCATCGTCAATTCATGTAAGTATGTGTTTGCAAGATCTCGTCTACATCCTTCACTCATTCACACACTTGGTCACTTTGTTGAAGTTCTGACGATCGAATTCCCCTCTGATAGCTGGACCATCACCTCACCATCGACTTGATCGACCGTCACCCACAACAACACAGAAGTACCAAGGAAGTAATTTCAAGCTACATTGTCTGCAAGAAAATCAATCAACCTTCATGTTGGTCAACCACAGAGTTTGACCCAGTAGCCACCCTGTTAGAAAATTATATATTACGGAGCAATGGAACACATAAAATATTGCAGAAACGTAAACACAGAAAATGCATAAAACAAGAGAGACACAGATATACGTGGTTCACCCAGTTTGGGCTATGTCCACCCCGAACAGCTAGTCCTTTCTTTCTATTATCCAGCAAAATGAAGAGACGCAACCTACAGCAAATCCGTTGTAATATCCTCTATTTTCTCTCACAGTCTCACCTCTCTGTTTCTCCGCTCACACACAGAATGCACATCTATATCACAGCCTCAAATACAATGCCCTCATACAAAGAGAGGGGTTGCCTTCTAGGGCAAAAAAACCTAAACTAAACATAAGTTCTACCGTCATATCATCCGCCTAATGAACGACCCAGATTGACTAGAAATTACTATACTTTTACGAGGCAAATTTACATCTGTTTTTAGCTTCGGGGGAGCTGCCCCCATGCCCCCGTCGGAGGATCGCTCGTGCCTAGACCCCCCAGCCGGGGGGGATCGGCCCCCCGGGACCCCTGCAGGGGGGACAAGTCTCCCCCGCACCGCCCCGCGTGGAGGGGTGTACAAACTTCTTGGGCTATACATCTTGCTGAAACAAAGACCTCTGAACAATCATGCTCCACACACAACAATCTCCCACTTTTCGAATGATTGTAGCAACTCCATTGCTGCTTCATTTGCTGGACAATGACTCCTCTTTTGGACCTGGCTGTTTCTCATCTTCATCATCATCCTTGAAGACCAATTGAAATTGAGCATGCTCTCAGTTTCTCCCTCGTTACAACTTTTGTTAGCATATCTGAAGGATTCTGGCTAGTGTGTATCTTTTCCAGCTTCAACTGTCCATCTTCCAACACTGATCGTATGAAATGGTACTTGAGTTGTATGTGTTTAGTCCTGGAATGAAATTCTGAGTTCTTTGCAAGATGAATGGCACTTTGGCTATCACTGTATAACGTGCCCTTATCATGCTCCTTACCCAATTTACCCATAAACCTTTATAACCAAATCATTTCTCTACTAGCCTCTGTAGCAGCAACATACTCTGCTTCTGTTGTTGAAAGTGCAACAACACTTTGGATTTTTGAAACCCAACTGATAGATGTTCCTCCAATAGTAAATACATATCCTGTAGTGCTCCTCCTGTTATCTCTGTCACCTGCCATATCTGCATCAACATATCCCTGTAGAGAAATGTTTGAACCACCAAAGCATAATGCTTGATCTGTGGTACCTTTCAAATATCTGAAAATCCATTTCACTGCCATCCAATGTTCCTTTCCTGGATTGTTCATGTACCTGCTTACAACTCCCACTGCATGTGCAATATCAGGCCTTGTGCAGATCATTGCATACATTAAGCTTCCAACTGCTGATGCATATGGAACTTTAGACCTATAATCCATGTCTTCTTGGGTCTTTGACACATTTCCTTGCTAAGTTTGAAATATCTAGCAAAAGGTGTACTAATTGGTTTTTCATTGTGCATGTTAAATATTTTCAACACCTTTGGTATGTACTCATTCTGAGACAATGTTAATTTACGATTTTTCCTGTCTCTAGTTATTCTCATACCAAGGATTTGTTTTGCAGCTCCCAAATCCTTCATTGCAAATGAATTTGCCAATTTTCTTTTGAGCACATTTATTTCCTGCATGTTAGATCCTGCAACAAGCATGTCATCTACATACAATAACAATGTAATATAGCTGCCATCATTTTGTTTTTTCAGATAAACACAATGATCATAGTGACATCTAGTATAACCTTGTTCCAGACATAAACCTGTCAAGTTTTAGATACCATTGCCTTGGAGCCTGTTTTAAGCCATACAAGCTCTTCTTCAACCTGCACACTAGTTTCTCCTTCCCTTTTACCTCATATCCTTGTGGCTGTTTCATATGTATCTCTTCCTCCAAATCCCCATGGAGAAAGGATGTCTTTACATCTAACTGCTCAAGATGTAAATCTTCAGTAGCTACTAGACTTAGAATAATTCTGATTGAAGTCATTTTCACAACAGGAGAAGATATCTCCTCAAATTCTATACCCTTTTTTTGTGCAAATCCTTTCACCACAAGTCTAGATTTATACTTTTTTCTACCTCCATCTTCTTCCTTCAACTTGTAAACCCATTTATTCTGCAATGTTGTTTTACCTGCAGGCAACCTGACTAAGTCCCAAGTCTGTTTATGTGCTAAGGAGTCCATCTCTTCTTTCATGGCTTGCTCCCACTTCTTCCTAGTTTCTACCTGCACTGCTTCTTCATAACATTCTGGTTCACCAAAATCAGTCAACAATACATAGTATAATGAAGGAGAGAATTTTTAATGGGTCTACTTATCCTGGTAGATCTTCTAACACCACTTTCAGGTGTTTGAGGTGCTTGTTATTTTTGTGGTTGTTGTTCTAGCTGTTGATCATTATGATTTTCAGGCACCATCACTTTTCCTGTGATATTGTCAAGCACTGTGTATTCTTTGTTTTCTTTTTCCTGTTTCTTTTCCTATAACTGATTCTTATACAAGACCTTTTCATTGAATATTACATCTCTGCTCCTAATGATTTTGTGATTTTCATAATCATATAAGCGATAACCAAAATCATTAACACCATATCCAATAAAGGTACATTTCTTTGATTTTGCCTTAAGTTTTGTTCTATTTTCTTTATTAATGTGGACAAAGGCTTCACAACCAAAAGTCTTTAAAAATGAGTAGTTTATCTTTTCACCTGTCCATGCCTCCTCTGGAATACCACCATCCAAGGAACTTGAAGTCCCTTTATTTATTAGATAAACAACAGTGTCTACAGCATCTGCCCAAAATTGTAAAGGCAATCCTCCATGCAATCTCATGCACCTTGCATGCTCCATGATTGTCCTGTTCATCCTTTATGACACACCATTTTCTTGGGGTGTTCCTGGAATTGTCTTCTCTCTGCAAATTCCATTCTCTAAACAATACCTATCAAACTCTTTGCTGCAATATTCACCTCCATTATCTGATCTGAGACACTTCAACCTTTTCCCTGTCTCATTTTCAACCAAAGCTTTCCATTTCTTGAAAGTATCAAATACATCAAATTTATTTTGAATACAATAAATCCAGGTTTTTCTGGTTACATCATCAATAAAATTAACATAATAACGAGAGCCACCAAGAGATGATACCTGAGCAGGTCCCCATACATCTGTATGCACAAGCTCTAATTTTTTTCTCTTCTTTCCTTTCCCAACTCTAAGGAATCTGACTCTCTTTTGTTTTCCATAAACACAATTTTCACAAAATTTTAAATCAACATGCTTCAAACCTGGCAAAAAATTCCTTGAGTGAAGAATCTTCACTCCCTTCTCACTCATGTGTCCGAGTCTATGATGCCATAATGCTGCATCTGCTCCTTTAGAAGTTAAAGCATTAATAGAGTTAGAAATACCATTGCATAAATAGAATGTACCAACATCTTCTCCTTTTGCTATTACCAGGGCTCCTTTGGTGACCTTCAAAGCTTTATCTGTGAAAGTTGTCACACAACCTTCACCGCCTAACTGCCCTGTTGAAATCAGTTTTTTCTTCAGATCTGGAACATGCCTTACCTCCTTTAGTACCCATTGGTTTCCATTCTACTGTTTTACAAGAACCTTACCCATTCCAACAATTTTACAGGGTTTATCATCACCCAAACATACTTGTCCAAAATCTCCTTGAACATAGTCATGAAAATATATCTTATCAGGTGTGGCATGGAATGAGGCCCCTAAATCTATCACCTAGGAATCAATAATATTTTTGAAAGAAAGAATCAAAGCATCTTGTAACACCTCACCTGTTACATTTGCTTCATGATTGTTTTCTTGTTG